>VXBX01000223.1:197818-210928 GCA_013400415.1 Scytalopus superciliaris | reverse complement strand
CACCCTCACCCTCACCCTCGCCCTCCGCTCTGTCTCCGCAGGTCACCAAAGTGCTAGGCCGGACCGGCTCCCAGGGGCAGTGCACGCAGGTGAGCGGGCCGGGCCGGGCCGGGCGCGGGGCCGCGGGCTGGGCCAGGCCGGGCTGACGGTCCCGCCCCGCAGGTACGCGTGGAGTTCATGGACGACACGAGCCGCTCCATCATCCGCAACGTGAAGGGCCCGGTGCGCGAGGGAGACGTTCTCACCCTGCTGGAGTCGGAGCGGGAGGCCCGGCGGCTGCGCTGAGCGGGGCCCGGGGGACGGAGCCTGGGGACCGTCCCCGGGGGATGGAGCCTGGGCACTGCCCCCGGGGGATGGAGCCTGGGCACTGCCCCCGGGGGATGGAGCCGGGCGCGGGGCACGGGCGGGGAGCAGCCTGGCCGTGTTGTCACTGCAATAAATGGCTTTTCCAGTAGCCTAGTGCCGGGGTCTCACTCAGCGAGTGCCTGGGAGCTCTGGTTTGTCTCGTACCTGAGCACTTGCCGCCTTCATCGGGCTCAGCAGGGACAGCAGCATGCTCTGCTTGTTGCTGGGTTGATGTATAATGCCTTCGTTGTAGTACCACTGCGTTATTGCATCTGTAGTGACCTGTCACAACAAAAATAACCTTGTTTTGACTACAGCAGCCTTAGTCTTGACCTTCCTGGTAAGCGATTTTCTGGATGTAACAGCGAAGTGGCACTGAAAACTTACTGGACCTCAGTGAAATTTAATCACAAGCCGGAAATCAGGCTTGGTAGCAGCTTGCAAAGCAACAGCCTGCTGCTTCTGTCTGTCCTCAGTGAGCTCTTCTCTGAATGCTGCTATAAATACACTTGCTGGCCTTCCTGGCAGTCACCTGCAAAGATCAAGTGCTTGTCTCTCCCCTTTGATTTACTGACTTCTGACTATCTCACTTTCTTTGGCTTTCCTCTCCATCACAAGATCAGCTTAGCAAGATGTATTGTTTAGGTTATTACATCAAGTAAAATTAGGGCTGAAAAATTTAGGAATGAGCCTGAAAACTGTCTGGCTCAAGGGCTGGTTTTTGAGGACTGGTGTTTTCATCTGCTTAGAGTGGTCCTGGTTTGTGGTTGTTTGAGCCAAGACAGGTCTGCAGCCCTTGATCTGTGGTCTCTGATGTGAGTGTTCTTTGTCCTGCAATGTTCTGAGCTTGACTGAGCCAGCTCAGTGGCTGAGGATGTGACTGAGGGTCTGGGTGTCCTAAAGCTGAGCAGAGCCCTGCTGGGAGAGATGTGCAAATTGCTGAACTTGAGCAGACAATGACAATTACTGCAGGGGCTGGTGTTGAAGAGTATTTGAGTATCTGTGGGATTTTTCCCTCCTGCAGGTGTTGTGCTGTGGACAACTCATAGACAGCCTGAGGTGGATTTTGTGCCCTGGAGAAGGCCCTTGTCAATGTGCTTGTGCTGTTGCTTAATTGGTTCTTGATGTTTCAGGGTTGTTTTAGTTTCAGAGCATCATGGAAGGCCTTGCTCCCTGGTTGGTGGGAAGAAGCAGAGCTCAGAACTGGCCATGAGTGCCAGAAGTCCTTATCAGAGTCTACATCTCTGGCTGCTGTTTGTTTCCTCACAGCCTCAGCAGTGACCCAAGAGTGTTTGCTCTGGCCCTGCCAGCACTGACTGCTGGGTGACCAGGACAGGAGCCACCAGCTGTGATTTGCAGCCAGACAGAGGGAAACCCCATAGTGGGAGTGGCTCAGAGAGCTGTATCCCTTCTGGGATGTCCCTGTGGGGTCAGCCTGCTCCCTGTCCACATGAGCAGGGGTATGATTTGCATCCGCCACACTCAATCTAGTAATTGCCTTTTAATGAAGCACCACAGAGAAGCAGGAGTGGTAAAGGGTGACAGCTGGTCCTGCAAAATGAAACATGCAAAGACACCACTGCACCTGCCTGGGACAGTTCAGTGGGAAAGAAACCAGACTAAGGGATGTAGTCAGTGCACAAACTTGCAGGGAATGACTTGGAATGTGGAGGCACCTGCTCAGGGTGAGCGTTGCGGCTCTTGGGGGTTTTATCATGACAAGGAGACAGGAGACTGCTGATAGTCACTGTAATATTTCAAAATAGCTTTAAATTTTATTTTTATCTTAAACATCAGTATTAAAATACCAGTAAACAGAGTAGCGTATTAGAGAGTGGCAGTGAGCGCTGTGTATTAACTCCAGTGCAAAGCTAAGATGGGCCCACTAAGAGGGCAGCAGTGTGGTGCCCAGAGCAAGTTTCGGGGGGGTGGATGATTTATAGTTTCCGGGGGGGATGTTTTCCAGCTCAGAATGGCTCAGACCAGCTTGGCAGGGGCAGGAGTGGTGGTGGGGAGGCTGGGCCAAGGAGCAGGTACAGGAGCTCAGAGCAGAGCTGCCTTCTCATGCAAAACCATTTTCCCTTCCAGTCCTTATCCTTACCGTGCTCCCACCCCACCTGGTGCTCACACACTTGCACAGACACATATGTTCTCTGACATACATGCTCCCCTCTGCAGGCCCTACGTGTGTGCTCTGAGCTCTTCTGGCCCATGTTTTTCCTGGCACTCTCCTCAGCTATTCTCCCCTCCTTTTGGATGGAAAGTCGGCAGAGAGGGACTGGGGGCTCTGGCTGTTTGCACAGTCCGTGGGACTGCTTAAACGGGGAAATGTTCAGGAGGTAATTGCTTTCTTTGCCTTGGGAGAAGGACCCCATGTGGGGTACTAGCTGGGCAGGCTTAGTCCCCAAACACTTCCTTGGCCCTCAGCCCCTTCTGTCACTTGGCTGCAGCCCCAACTGCTCAGAGGTTTTGCTCCCATTGAACAAATCAAATCCCAAGTGATTTCATGTTGAACTCCATCCTTTGGCCAAACAGCATAATTTTTTTGCTTTGTGTCCATGTGCTAGAAAAAAAAAGAAAAAAACCAGATTTCAGCCAGGAAAGGAAATGCCAGAAAAGAAGGGCGGCAGGTATGTCTGGAAGTGCTCCCAGCCCACATCCAAGGCAGCATTAACCGGCTGGTGTCCCCTCTCCCAACATCCTGTGCAGCACCTCCTGCCTGCTTGGGGCCAGGAGCTGTTGCTTGCCCTCCCAGCTCCATGTCACCAGCACTGCTGCCTTCTTGGAGCTGCCAGGGGCTGCCAGAGGGCACAAACCAGGGCTGTTTCTGCCAGGTTTGTTCTCTGCTGTTGCCTCCTCACAGAGGGCTTGGAGGCGGCGCAGTTCCAGTGGTCATGGCAGGGAGCAGACGGGATGGGGTGACTTCTGCTCCCTGCATGTCCCATCCCATGGTCACTTGATGCTTGGCTCCTGTCACTTGGTGCAGCGAGGTGGCCATGTGTGGGTGGACATGGGCGAGGGAGGCCCAGGGACGGTGCCAGTGACGGCACTGAAGCAGCAGAGAGCAATTTGGCACAGAGGGGTGGCAGGCAAGGGGGCATAAAGCACAGCCCAGTGCTGATGGTGGCTGCTGGCTGGATCCCAAGGTCACTCTTAATTTGACTTCTTTGGACTCCCAGGGCTCTTCGTGGCTGTTGGTGATGTCCCTTGCTGCAGAGAGAGCAGAGGCATGAAATGTCACCAGAGACCCCTCCAGTGACTGTGGTCAGAGCCGGCAGGGCTGTTCTGAGCATGTGGCATCTGGAATGCTCTGCTCTTGCTCCTGCACGTCCTTTCCTGCAGACCCTCATCTATATCACAACCCTGTCCCCTCCCATGGAGCCACCTGCCCACCCATGTGTGGGACTCACAGGCAGCTGTGCCTTCATGCCGTTGAGGTGGGCATAGAGCAGCACAGCGATGTCGCTATGACCGGCCTCCAGCGCGATGGCCACAGCGTTGTTACCATCCTAGAAAGGAAGGGAGAACACGTGGGAAGGGGTCTGGGGACAGGGCATGGTGTGGGCTGCCTAGGCCTAGTGGCAGAGCCTTACGCTGTCCACGATGGAGATGTTGCAGGTGGGCTGAGCCAGCAGCAGCTTCACGGTCTCCACACGGCCGTGCTCGCAGGCACACATCAGGGCAGTCGAGCCCTCCTCGTCCTGCAGGTTCACATCGGCCCCGCAGGCGAGCAGGGCTTCTACCATCTCCTGCCGGCCGTGGCTGACAGCCAGCATCAGCGCCGTCTGCCCAGCCTGCAAGGAAGGGACACTGCCAGGCCAACCCAGCCCCTGCTGTGCTACCCGTGCCCCCGCCCTGCGGGACCACTGCTGAGAGCCCTGTGCCAAGCAGGAGGAACTCCTAAGGTGATGCCCTCCCCATGCACTGACCCCTCCGTGTTTTGGAGCCATGGTCTTGCACTTGGAAGAGCTGAGTGTGGCCCTGGCAGCTGCTTGGGGGTGGGGCCAGAGGGTTGGGATGTGGAGGCCCCCAGCCTGTGCCAACCTGGCTAGCCTTGGCATTGACATTGCCCATGCTGAAGAGCCTCCGGACCACGTTCATGTCATCCTCTTGCTCGACGGCCGCCAGTGCTGCCAGCATGAGGGCGGTGTAACCAGCTTTGTTCTGGTGGTCCACATTACAGATCCCTGCGGGGGTGGGCAAAGGGGGCTCAGGATGCTGCAGGGCTGGTGGGAGCCATGGAGCAAGCCATGTGCCAAGCTCCCACCCTGCCAGGGTGCTGTGAGCCATCCCACAACCCCACAGACACAGAACTGCTGATGGATCCCCACACTGAATCTGGGCTCTCTCCCTCTCCACCTGATGCACAGACACAGCCCAGGGCAGTTCTCCCTGCCCCTCTGCTCTAGCATCTTCCCCTTGTGCTTGGCAGGCCAAGTGGGATGTGGCCTGCAGGGCACTGACCTGTTTCCAGCAGCAGCCGCACGATGTGGAAGTTGGAGTGGGAGACACTGTAGTGCAGGGCCGTGTTGCCATTCCCATCTGCCAGGTTCACCACATGGGCCAGGAGAGCCGGTGAGACCTCGGCAAATGCCAGGAGGTGGTTGGCAACAGTGTCGGGGACAGACGACTTCTGGCTGGACAGACGGAACCACTCCTGCAGGACCAGGCTGCTGCTAGCAAGCTGTGGGCAGAGAGGGGCTGAGCTGGGGCCTCTGCAAGGCCCACCCTGCACTCATGCCCTGCTGGTGGTTTGGTGGGGAGCAGAATCCCTGCTCCAGGGGAGGCTGAGTGAAGGCAGAACCCTGAATCCCCCAAATCCATGCTGGGATGGCCCAAGCTGAGTCCACACAGATTTTGGGGTATCTAGGACAAAGCCTGGAGCAAAGGCCTGTATTTTGGGGGAAGGTGCTGAGCCAGGCTTTGCTGGCCCCTCTCTGGGCAGGGCCAGCCGTGGGGGATACCAGCAGGGGCTGGGTGAGCCATCCCACCCCAGAACCCCACTCACCACCTCTTTGCTCTTGGTGGCACCACCGTGGCCCAGGTGAGTCTTGACGATAAGACAGGCCTCCCGCATCCTGGGGCTCAGCTCGAACCTGGGGAGAGCACGAGGGCATCTGCAGTGTGGGGCTGCATCACCCCACCAAACCCTTGGGGTGGGGCACCCCAAGTCCCCCTTGGAGCTTCCTGATGCCTGTGAGCCTCCATGAGCCTCCCCAGAGTGCAACCTCCAACCTGATGGCAGCCTGGCAGCTTCAGCCTCTGCAAACCTCAGCAGAACAGAGCCTTACATGGATGTGCTTGGGCATGATTTACCCATTCTTAGGCCAAACTTTCTCCTTTTGTTGAGAAATGCCATTGACTGTTGGGAGTTTTTTGTCCCCCTCCACACTATCTTCTGCAGCAAAGAGGCATTTGGGGCCTCTCATCCTTTCCTCAGCAAACCCAAGAAGCTGGAAGAATTGTTACCTACTGAATAGTTTCTGCAAGAGCTGAATGTGTTTTTTCCATTGGCTGTACTGAAGCCATGGCAGATGCCCCAAGTGAGCAGGGCCAGTGCCAGGCTGTGGCTCCCGGCTGCACAGGGCCAGGGAGCCTTCCACATCAGCACTTACTTCTCCTTCACCTCGGGGGGCTCTGGCAGGGTCACGTCAGTCCCTTCACACTCTCGTCCTGGCTCGCACATGCTTTCCCCGGCCTCCTCCTCCGAGGTTTCAGTGTCTCCCTGCTCCGAGCTGTCAGAGCTGTCAGCTGAAGCCTTCTCAGAGGAGCTGTCACCTTCTTCCTCTTCCTCCTCACTGGATGTGCTCTCATACCTGCACAGAGGGAGGATGCTCGGTGGCAACACAGCACCTAGCTGGTCCCCTCCAGGCCCTGCCATGGCCACTGCCCCCAACCCAGAATGGGGATACTGGGGGTCAGGACTGGCTCATGGGGGTGGCAGGAGCTCCCCCAGCACGTACTCCCCATTCAGCACGCCCACAAATTGCAGGCTCTTCTTGCTGCCCTCTGTCTCACTCCTGGGGGGACCATCCCGCTTCTTCATGATGGACTTCAGAGCTCCTGCAGGGAAAGAGACAGATGTCAGGGGTCAGTAACCAAGAACCTTAGAATCACAGAATGGTTTGGGTTAGAAGGGAATTTAAAGATCATCTTGTTCCAACTCCCCTGCCATAGGCGGGGACAACTTCCACTAGACTAGGTTGCTCAGAGCTCCATCCAGCCTGGCCTTGGACACTTCCAGGGAGGGGCAGCCACAGCTTCTCTGGGAAACCTGTGCCAGGGCCTCACCATCCTCACAGGGAAGGATTTTTCACTAATATCTAAATCAGTTTGAAACCATTCCCCCTTTTCCTGTCACTGCATGTAAGCAGTCTCTCTCCGAGGCTGGCCAAGCACCTGAAACCCATCAAACCCCAGGGCAGGCATGCAAAAGACATGGGCAGCTGCTGGGGCACAGGTAGCATTGGCTCTGCAGGCATTGTCCTCAAAAGGGCCATCCTCTCCCTTCCCACAGAAACATCTCAACCCAGAGCCTAGTGTCATCCCAGGCACAAACTCACCGGTTGCAGGGCTTGGGGTGGCTCCACTGTCCCGTGCTGGGGATGGGTCCCCGCTGCTGTGTGTCCTGTCTAGCACAGCTGGCCCAGGGTCTGGGCTGCCTGGGCACATCCCCCCGGCTGCTCCTGTGCCCTCTGCTGAGAGGCTGCTTGGACCATTGCCTGGGCCAGGCATCATCATCTTGCCCACACCAGGCTCTGTCTCCTTCCCTGCACCAGGCTCCTTGTCTTCTCCTGCCAGGACAATGCTGCCCACGTCGGTTTGACTGCCCTTGTCATTGCAGCTGGCAGCCGAATCTGGTCCGATGGCCACGTCCCGCCCGTTGGGGCGGCAGCCCACCCCGACACAGGCGGTCGGGGGGCAGCACTCCACGCCTGCCTCTGCCGTCTCGGGGGGGTCACCGGCTGCCCGGCTCTGTGTTGCTACTGCGGCCTCCACCAGCGCCTCGGCCACCTGCGGCTTGGCCGTCACCTCCTTGTCCACCTGCCCGCGGGGCCGGCGGGCACACACCTCCAGCCGCAGCTCCTCCAGCTCCCGCGTGGCCTCCTGCAGGTGCCCCTCCATCAGGGCGATCACCTCCTTCTGGTGCCCCACGGTCTGCTGCAGCAGCTCCAGCTCCCGCTCTGCCTCGCTGGCCAGCCCCAGCGAGGACTCCAGCACCCAGACGGCCGCGTCCCTGCGTTCCCGTGTCCCGCCGTCCGGTGTGTCGCTGCCCTCGTGCTGTGACCGGTAGTAGAAGACGGCATCTGTCATGGCCCGGTCCTCGCCCACTGCCACAGAGCGGCACAGCCGCTCGGCCACCTTGGGGCTCCTGCCCGGCCAAGCCCTGGCTCCCCGCTCTGGCACAGCCAGCTTCTCCGTCAGCTTCCTCAGCTCTGCAATCTTGCTCGCTCGCCCCTTCGCTGGCTCTGCTTCGTTCTCCAGCCCCGATCGGGGTGGCTCCTCGTCCCCTGCCCCTGCCTCGGAGCTGGGGGAGTGCCCCAATGCCTCGCTGGGCTCTGCCGACAGCTTCTCCAGCAGCTTTGCCTTCTCCCTCTTCAGCTCACAGATCTGCGTCTCCAGGAGGGGGATGGTTTTCACCTGCTCCTCCAGGTCCCGAAGCTGCCGCAGGGCCGCGGCCATCTGCTCACGCACGTGCTGCAGCGGGGCGGTGCTGAGCCCCGCCGCCGGGGTGCTGAGCCCCACGGCCGGTGTGCTGCGCCCCGAGCTGCCCGGGCTCACCCGGGCCCAGCCTGCCGGGCCCTCAGCGCTCACCCAGCGACTCGCCTGGCTCGGGGCACCCTGCGGGGCACCGCCCATATCCTGCAAATGGCCCTGCTCCTGCTCCAGCCTCCTGCTCGTCTCCAGCAAGGTCTTCTCCACCCGTGGGTTTCGCACGAGGCACTTGCGGGTGGGGGGTGGGAGGAGCCGCACCGGTGGTGGTGAGATGGGGTGGGAGGTTGGCTTGTTGGGGGGCTCCAGGGGTGCCCGGCTGTGCGGGGTCAGCAGCAGCACAGTCCTGCCCTCCTCGCTGGCTGTGGAGGTGAGGGACTCGGTGGAGGTCCAGGTACTGGTGTGGCTGCTGGGGCTACGCAGGGTGCTGGGTGGCAGACGGGCCCCTTTCGCCCTGCGAGGCAGTGGCACTTTCTTGAGTGTTTGGCCACTTTCGATGTCATCGACATATTTCAGGAAATCAAGATCCAGCAGGAAGCCATAGGGGGTTTCCACGGAATATGAGCTCTTCTCCCCATCGTCCTGGTCCCTGTACAAGAATGGGCCCCCAAGATCTGCAAGAGGAGCAGGGACAGTTAGGGAGGGACCTGGTAGAAACAGAAAGGCTTTTCTAACTGGGTTACACTGGAATTTGCAGCCTGCAGGCCTCTGCCCTCTGTCATATGTGATATATCTGTCCCCAGCACCCTTGGTGCTGTGGGATGTCACAGGAATCCCACTCCATGTTGGGGTTGGTGCTGGGGTGAGGAAGTCCCTTGGGATAGGATGGGACAGGTCAGCCCTGACACCCCCCTCATGCTCCTGCTGTCCCTACCTGGTGATGATCCCGGTTACTTTACCTGGAAGGTTCTGGTTCAGGGGTGCTGGCTGAGCCATCTTCTCCCTGGGATGCTGCTGACCAGGAGACCATCAACCTGCAACAACAATGAGGCCACATCCAGCCAAGCCCTGTGACTCAAGGGCCAGTGAGTCCCGGGCAGCCACATCTCCTTGCCCTCTGCCCGGAGTGCCCCATGCCCACCCTCCCCACCCCCATCTGCAGGCCCCCTCGGCTCCGCCAGCCCCAGTGCTGATGCTGGAGCCGGCGCTGGGCAAGCGTGGCGCTGCCTGCGGGGCCGGGATTGTTTGTACATTTAAGGAATGCTCTGCAGCCCGGCTGGGACGGCCAGCTCTGAGGGTGCAGTGTCACAGCCGGAGCTCAGCTGCACAGTGGGAGCAGGCCAGGAAGAAAAAGAGGCTGAAGCCTGTACAGGTGCAGTTCTCAATGGGAAGTTTGCTTTGAATAAAGGGAATTGATGCTTTGGGAAAGTTATGTGACTGTGGGCACCTGCCAGCACCCATCCTCACTGCCCATCCCTGCCTCACGGCCAGTGACCCCCAGAAGGGACCTGGCTGCTTTTCCCTGTTGATACTGTGGGATAAGGAACTGAAATAGGAGCCTGGTTTTCCCAGGACCAAGGCACAGGCACACTGGAGGAGAGCCAGTGGGATGCAGCTGCCATCCAGAGGTGAGCTCATGGCTGGGGGTGCTGCCAGCTGTGAGCATTCAGCTGGGATGTGCTGCAACATTTGGCAGCACCTGGGTGCTGGGGCCCAGGTGGGAGGTGATCCTGGTGGGAGCTGGATGGGGCAAACAGCACCCTGGGAGCACCCACTGCTGCTGCACATGGCATTAGGGTCCCTGGGCACTGGGGACATGGTGGCCCTGCCTGCAGGGCACAGGTGGCCATGGGGCTGAGCAACTGTTGGTGGGCGAAGCATTTGGCACCAGGCTATTTTCAGAAGCAGGGGAGGAGGAATGCCACAGAGGAATGGCAGCTTGGGCACAGCCCTCAGAGAAGCTGAGGCTCAGTGCTGACCAGGGAAGGGCACAGGATCTGGCCTTGGCTGCACAGAAATACCCACATCCATCCCCAGGTCCTTTGCCCATGACAACCCAGACTTCTCTTGCAGAGATGCTGTGGCTGGCCCTGTCACGTGTCCCAACTTGGGGATGATGTGACAGCTCCTGGCCTGCACCTGCCACTCATGCTGATGTCGCTGCCCCTCCCCAGCCCTGGTGCTGTGGCCACCAGCCCACAGCTCGCCCCGACTGCATAGAGCCCTTGGAGCAGCTGTGGCAGTGCCAGGCCAGGCTTGGGCTGGGCACTGTGGCACCCTCCCACCCTCAGCCCAGTGCCGGGGTTCGCGGGCTGAGTCCCACTGGGCAGGGAAGAGACACTTCCCACCAGTCACCAGGGTGGATTCTGTGTCTCTCCCACTCCTCTGCCAACCCATCCACAACCGACGAGCATCCTAACTTCCACCTCTCTTGGGATCATCCCAGCTCCAAGCCAGCACCCATTCCACCTTCACTGGGAACATCCCAGCTCCATGCTGGATTTCTATGCTGCTGTCTTAATGCCCAAGAGGGTCCACACATCCCCCATCTGGTCTAATCCCTCCCACCCTGGGAAGCGTTCGGCTTCCTCCTCCACACAGCCCTTACTGCAGGTAATTAACCGTGCTGGGGCCAGGACAAACTTCCCGCTGAGCTCCACGCACACTGTAAATCAAACAGGAGGAAGAGACAGCAACAGGAGCCGGAGCCAGCGGGTGTGTTTCCTCGGGGGAAGTGGCCGGCAGCTCCCTTCCGCTACCCAGCCGGGTATTGTCCTGCCTGGGGACAGGAAAAGCCTCCTCTGCAGGGGCCTGGAGGGAGGCTCCTGCACCACTCCAGCAGAAAAGGTGCCCTTTGCACCAGCACTGCCCTGCTGTTCCCTCCACTGAGCCAGGGACAGGCTGTTTGTCCCCCTGCAACTTCCTATGGTCCCTTGAACCGACACCAGCAGCTGCGTGGCTGTACTGCCCATCCCAAATGTGGAGGACACCCTCCCACTGCCCCTGACCCCCACTCCTTTGGGTCTGCCACTACCATGGCACTGCTCAGAGCAGCCATTTTCCACCTGGGCTGAGGTCTTGGCAGGGACTATTGTACCACCCACTTTGGTGCCGAAGGCTGACCTTTGATGGCTTTGGCTGCTTCCCTGGGTGCTGAAGGGGCTGGGCACATGGACCCCTAGGGGCCAGAGGCAGGGGACCCTGCACATCCCAGCTTCCTTCAGAAGCAATGAAAGCATTGTTTCTAGCCCCAGTGTTTCCACAGAAAAGTGGGATGGTACAAGCAGAATGCTGGTGTGGAGACTTGGCAGTGAGAGGAATAGGAGGAGGATGTGCAAGGAACCAACCACCCCAACAGAGGCAGGGCTGTGCTTTGTCTTGGGCTCACACCTGTACTCTCCCCTTGTGCTGTTGTACCAATGCCAACACGGGAAACTTGGGGCCAAAACTGGAGCTGCTCCACTCAATTAGAATGAAAAAACCACGTCAGGGATGGGGCAGGCTTGGCACAGCTCAAGTACCATCCAATCCCCATGCCCCAGCCCCATCCAGCCCCCTGGGATCCTTGGCCTCTAGTCTAAGAGGCGATCTCCCCTTGGAGTCCCCAAGCCCCTGTGCTGGAAGGGGACAGGCTTGGAGGAGCTGTTCTTAAAGCTCCAGACCTCTTCAGGCCCTTTCCCTCTCCAGGGGCACAGCCCCCAGCCTGGCTCAGCCATGTGCTGCTCCACCAGCAGGGCCAGGGCTGGACATGGGGAGGGTTCTCCCCAGCTCTCCTCCTGAGCCAAAATACTGAGGTCATGAGGAATGTGAGAAGAACAGAGTCCAGAGCAGCTCTGGCCAGCACAATTTGATTTATCTCAGCCAGGCACGCTTCCCTCAGAGCTGTGCGCAGGCGATAAGCCCCGAAGCCCGAGGCTGCGGCTGTCCCAGAGCTAAAGGGAAACCAGTGAACAAGTACACGGCTTCCTCCACTGCCAGCAACCTGCTGGGATTCAGGCTCCTCACACGGAGCCAGCTGTCACACGTGCCCATCACCAGCAGTGGCACTGCTGGCACTGTGGCTGGGTGCAGCAGGAGGTACCCGGGGCTCATCACACCTTCCTGTCCCTGTCCCTGTCCCATCCCCATCCCCATCCCCTGCTGTGGGGCTGTACAGGAGGGCCTGTGCCTCTGACAGCCTGTGCCCACTTGCTCAGGCCACCTTTGCCATGCTGTTCAGGCTTTGCCAGATCCCAGGTGGGTGGGTGCACCAGTGCTGGCCCAGGGAAGGAAAGGGAAACACTTTGATCTTCTCAACAGCATAATTTCAGGGTTGGACTGTTATTTCTGAAGTGTCATCACCACCAGCCCGGTTGGCTGAGAGGCTGCAGGGCTGCCCAGGCTCTGTACCCCCTCCAGCCCCTCGGGACCTCCCTGAGCTCAAACCCCACAGGCACAGCCTCCATACACTGACTTACCCACACAGGGGATCAGTTCTACATGTCTCTTCACACCTATAGCATTATAGGGTCCCTTCAGCTCCCCTTGCCCCGCACCCTCATGGCAGCTGCCCACCAGCACCTTCTACCATCTCCCAGTTCCCTTGGGGCTGCTGACAACACACAGGGTCAGCAATGATGGCCTGGGCTCGCCCTGCTGCGAGGAGGGGCTCAGGGGTGAAATGTTTAAATTTACACCCTGGGCGCCCCAGGCATAGCTGGGGTACACACAGAGCACCGTGCACAACCCATGGTGGGTTCCCCATGTGCATGCAGGGGGCACCCCAAACCCCGCAGCACCCTTGTGCCCTCCAGCACCCCAGAGGGGCCCGCAGCAGCCTGGGGTGTCACAGCCTCAGCCCTGTGGGGGCCCCAGGACCCCCAGTCCTGCAGATCCTCAGCACCCAGGGAGGCTGCAACACCCCAGGGAGCACAGAGCATCCCCCGCCCTGCGGAGCCCCGGGACCCTGGGCTGCCCCCCGGCATCCACAGTCCGAATAGGCTCCCGGGACCCCAGGGACCCCCCAGGGAGTCCACCAGCATCCCCAAACTCCCGGGTCACCGGCACCCCTGGGGTGCCCGCATCCCTCTCCGGGCCCCCTCCCGTCGGGGCGCCCGCCCGCCCCAAGCCCAG
>VXBX01000223.1:165931-190867 GCA_013400415.1 Scytalopus superciliaris | reverse complement strand
CAGGAGATGTGGGGTGTCAGGGACAGGTGCCTGAGGTGGGGGCAGGAGGTGGGTGAGAGGGTGGATGATCGAGGTGGGTGCATGGGGTGGGTGCTGAGTCCGGGCAGGAGGCAGCCAGGCCCTGCAGGAGGTGAAGACAAGAGCTTGTCATGGCTGGTGGGACAGTGACGGGACAGACAAGAGCCCACACAGCTCAGGTCAGTGCACAGAAGACTTTTGTGCCCCCCTGACTTATGCAACACCTCAGTGGCTGCTCCCAAACAGCTGCCACGGCTTGGGGTGGCACAGAGAGGTGAAGTCATGGGGGGAGGGAGCAGAAGGCCTCCACTGCAGCTCCCACTCGAGCCTCAGCCTTGCTCTGCTCTGCTCAGGCTGGCAAAGAGACCTCTGAGATCCCCCAAGACCCACATTGGGGCAGAGCATCCCCTCCCCACTGGTGATGGGCCACTGTGGGCATATTCCAGGGCCCTGGTGATGCTCCACCACTTAAAACACCAGACCAACAACATTGTCGTTACAGAGCTAGTGGTGACTCTTTTGGGGGGTCACTGCTATGCTGGTTTTCTCCCCTGGATGATGCTGAGTGCAGTGGAAGGAATGGCTGGGGACAAGAACATGCTGGAGCTCTTGTGGAAAGCGAAGCTGGAGCAGCCTGAGCTCTTCCTCAGGGTATGTGGGGACTTGGACATCAATCATTTAGTGCTGTTAATTTTTAATGTGCAAAAATCTCTTTAAGTGAGGCGTTGGGCACAGAGTGAGGCTGATGATTAATTCAGGGAGTGACGCACAGAGGCGAGTGCTGGCCTGGCCACAATGGGCAAGGGGTCCCACTGCTGGGGACAGGCCACCAAGCAAGTTGGGGTGGCAGGAAAGGGACAGACCCTCAGCAGGGCTGGTGCCACAGGGTCACTGGTCAGCAATGCTGCGTTGGCACTTCCTGGTGTCCGCCTGAGCCTGGGGATTATTGCTGACACAGCCCTAGAGAGTTACATGTGCCCTGTTAGGGTCTGTTGGGGGTTTACAAAGCTGGGAGCTGCTCAGAGCAAGGTCTCCCTGCTCTGCTGATGCTGCTGGTGCTGTTGGAGGCTGAGGGCTCTGGTAGCCCCTCCATGCTGGTGTCCCTTCAGAGCCCCCAACCTATTTCTAGCCTGCGGCTCTGTGCCAGTAAAGGCACAAATGAATAATAGTAGCAGGAATAACACTGCTGGTGGAGGTGACCAGTCTGGGGGACATCCTGCACTTTCCCACCATCCTTGTCCCCCTCAGAAGGGCAAGAAGGCCCCAGTCCTTCTACCTCAGGGAGGATGAGCCAGACCAATAGACCATTAGCAGGGTATGACATAACCAGGGAATGGCACACAAACAGCAAGATGATGGGAAGGAAGAGCAGGGACGGGGGGTCTCTTGCTCCAGCAAATGGCCCAGCCACAGTGCCAGGGCACAGTGTGTGGGCAGGACTGGTGCAGCCACAGAGCCTTGACTGGCGGGAACTGGCAGGTTCAGGCATGATGGGAGAAGATTGAGATGCGTCAAAGGTGGCTGAGTCACCCCTTTCCCCAGCTCCTGTGTCCCACCAGCATCCCCAGAGCTCCACCAGCACCCCCAGAGCTCCACAGAATCTCCTTTTCCAGCTGTGGCCAGATCCCAGCAGCACTGGCTGTGCTGGGAGCTGTGCCAGCAGAAAGACACAGGTGGTGGTGTCCAAATGCAGCTGCCACCTTTCAGACATAGACAGAGAAGGTGTAAATATGAATCTATTTTATTGGAGACTGCATTTCTCAAACAGCATTTGAGCCTCCAAGTTTTAACTTCAAGTATTTGGGGAGCTGGGCTTGCCATTCCTAGGTTTTCGTTAAGGGCAATTAACTGGGGATGTCTCATTAGGGGGACAGGGATGGGATTTACCGCACAAGGAGCCCTTGCAGGTACTTTCAGCTTTGCTGAGGCCAGACATGGAGCAGCGAGGGACCTTTCTGGTGTGAGCCCTGTTGGTACATCTGCAGTGCAGAGACATCTGGCCCCACACACAGCTCAGGGGGACGACCAGCAAGAAGAGCCATGGAAATGGTCAAAGTCATGTTGGGAAGCTCTGCAGCACCCAGGACCCCAGTAAAAAAGCTACTGTGCTCCACCTTGGCTCTGAGGCTTTCCTGGCCTCTGTGAATGTGGCGTGGGGCCAGGTTGGAAGGGAGTGGGGAGGGGAGCCTGTGGAAACCTGCTGCTCTGCACGAACACAAAGAAATCGAGGGGATTTGCAAGTCCCCAAATTCCGTATGTGCTGCAGAGTACAGAGTGATAATGGAAGGGCTCCACTTTTGGGAAGGCGAGTTTAAATAATTAAGAGGAATAGTGAGGTGGAAAATGAATGTGCAGAAGGTTTGGGGCTCCCTGGAAAGAAGCAGAGATGAAAGGAACAGCCTTGCTACAATATTCATAAAGCTCTGAAGGCAACAGCACGAGTGCCTGGAAGAAGGCTTGTTGTGTGAGCTCGTCTCCTCCGGAGACCCCGTCCAGGCAGCTGGCACAGGCGTGGGAGGATGTGCTCAGCATGTTTGGGGGGAGCAGTTCTTTTGGCTCTTTGTGCCACATGCTGGAGATACCTCAGCCCAGCCGAGTCCCGGGTGATTGGGGGTCTCCTGCTACTCCCAGCCCCTTTACCTTCTTTATGGATTCTATTAATTCCTTCTCCTCTGTTAGGGATGAGGAGATGGGGAAGTCTATGTGTGAATAGATCAAACCCTAAACTGTTTCTGTTGGAGCGAAAGCTGGGACACTGGTGCTGCTCCAGGGTCTTTGTGCTGGGAATGGTGTTGGACATCAGCACTTTGATGCTGGGAGTCAGCATTGGGTGTTGAGGCTGGTACTGAGGGCTGGTACTGGGAGTGGTACTGGGTACTGATCCTGAGTCTTCATCCTGGTGCTGAGGATGAGCGTTTGATGTTGGTCCTGGATATGGAGTGTTGATCCTGGGTGTGAAGTGCTGGTCCTGGCTGCTGGTAATTGCCTGGTTTATCAGGTCTCTATGTCCAAAGCTGCTCTGGTGCCTTGTGCTTACCAACCCTCGGCAGAGTCCTGCCCTCCCCCAGGTCAGACATGGCTGCACTGTGAGCACTGTCCCCCTCTGCAGACCCCAAAATCCAGGGTCCTGCACAGGCAGATGTGGGTCCTGGGCAGTCAGGGCTGTTCCATGGGGAGAGCACACTTCATTTTAGCATTGTCCACCTTGGACTTTCCAGTAACATATTGCCAAGAGCCAGGTGCATTACATACCTCTGGTGCATCCCTGGTGCCCTGGTGTGAGCTGCTTCCTCCATCCCAAGTGGGAAGAGGGATCCTCAGCCCTGTGTGACTCCCCTTGCTGACATCCCCGAGGGAAGAGTCTTTCCCAAGACCAAAGGAACTGACCCCAACCTGAGCTTTCTGATGTGGATCCTCCATAGCAGTGGGGAAATGCTGCAGAAACTCCAGTCTTCGGTCCAGAACTTCTGGAAGTGTTACCCAAGAATCCAGGACTGATTCACCAGCAAGTAGCAGAGGGAAGGAGTGTGAAGGATGCTGACTCTGTCCAGGGAGTCACGACAGGAGGTGAGGATGCTTCTTGGAGGGTTTGAGGAAGCTCAGAGATGCCTTTTTGAGCACAGCCCATTACTGCCACCCTGGCTGAGGACAGCTTTGCTGTGGATTTTCACTTCTCCTAACCAAACCCAGAATTTCCCTGGGCAGCATTGACAAAACTCTGCAAATTCACAGCTTTTCTGGCTCAGACATAGGGAGAGAAGCTTATGCAAACCACAAAGAGCTGATCTCACCTGCATTTCTTCTCCCCATGCATTCCTCAGGTCAGGGAGGGCCAGGTGGCACAGCAGAGCACAAAGCAAAGACAGAGACATGAACATCTGGAACATTTCTTAGAAGAACCTAATGTGCCTGGCCTGTTTGGCACTAACTCACTGGTGAGCCCAAGCTTAGGCTCCCAAGGGATTTCCGTTCCCAGCATTGCCATGGGATCCTGCACCCACAAGAGGATACTGCAGTTGCCACTTGTCTCTCTGCTAACTGTCCCCTCTGCACGTGGCTCTGTGTCAGATCCAAGTGCACCACAGCTTCTCCCATCTCACAGTGACACATGTGCTGGATGGGACATAATTGAGAACTGTTCTCCAGACTGTTGGTGCCTGTAAGTGCCTTTAACTGTGCTGTCTTGGGCCCTAAACACTCAGTGGGGATGTGGTTTAGTGGTGGACCTGGCAGTGCTGAATTAATGGTTGGACTCAGTGACCTGAAGAGGTCATTTCCGAGGGTGATAGCATGATTCTGTGATAAAAGCCTTTGGGAACTGTGTGCTTTTCAAATGCATGCTTGTCTGGAGTTGCATTTTTTCAGAGGAAATTCAAGTCAGCCATTGCCTTTGCTTCCCAGTGGTCTGAGGAAGGTTTTTGTTGAAGTGCCTACAGACATCTATCAATGTGTTAATGTGAAGTTTGGCATGTTCCACCATGACCACTGGCACAGAAAATCTCCCCCGTGGATGCACACACACTCCCCACTTGCTGGGCTCTGCTCCACACCAGCCCATTGGCCACCAGCCATGCCACTTCATGTGAAAGAGCTGACAGAACACTTAGTTACTGCTGCTGCTGCTCCAGAATCCCATGGAGTGCCTGCCAGAGAAGCTCAGCAGAGCCTGCAGCAGGGCTGTCAGTGGGGATGGGATGCAGATGCAGCAGCCAGCAGCCTTACTGTGAAGGCTGCAGCTTTTCCCTCTCCCTTCCCAAGCCAGGCTTTGCTTCCTGGGGGGTTGTGGGTTGGGGCAGCAGCGACCTCCTTCATGGAGAGTGATGGGATGCTGGGAGAGGTGGGGGTAGCTGGGGTGGAACAACGCAGGGACCAACCTGCCAGAGTCTTGCAGGATTTTTCAGGGACCAGCAGCAAACTCTGAGCTAAAAGGGGATCTCTGTTGAGACTGACTGGGAACATGAGGAGGAGGAGGGGAGAGCAAAGCAGCTGCTGTCTTGGGAGTGGGCAGTAGGATTAGAGATGATAGACGGGCAGAAGGGCTGTGGCAAGAAGACAGCCCTCATTTTCCCCAACCCCTGTGGCTGGGCTTGCTGATGAGATTTCAGGGAGCCTGGGCACCCTCCTCTTGCTGTGACTCAGTGAAGAGGCCATACTGTGTCTGGCAGGAGGCTCAGGGATGCGCCTGCCTCACCCCCTGTCCCACAGCCCTTGGGAAGAGGAGCCCCCAGTGCCCCAGAACACCCTGAGGGCAGACTGGGACCATCCTCTGTGCCCTCGGTGGAGGAGCTGATGGGGTCATGCTGATGGCACAAGGAATGTCATGCCAGGGTACAGAGGGGCACCAAACCCTTGTACTGTGCCCAACCTGCCACATCATCAGGTTACAGCCAAGGTGGATTCTCCCAGATTCACACCTTGCTGCCTTAAGTCTTCCAGCTGTGGACAGGACCTTGTGAAGAATCCAGGAAGGGGTCCACATGCATCTGTTATGTGGAGCCCTCTTCCCAGGCAGGATATGAGGGGATACTCCGGGCATCCAGTGTCCCAAAGCTGGGGGCCACGCTCACCCTTAACCCCCTACCGAGGTCAGGCCTGGGGCTGACGGTCCTGCCTGAGATGGAGCCCTGCCAGCCCCCTCCTGCCAGATTTCTGCCACCTGCCATGGCATTTCAGGCATCCCACGTGCTGCCAGTAGCCTTCAGGTGGGAACAGCACACCCACAGTCTTTACCTCCATCTAAACCAGGAGGCCAGGGTTTATTGCCCTGGAAGCTGGGCCGTTGAAGCTGTCCCTTGCCTTCCAGTGAGCTCTGCTCTTTACACTATGACAGATGTTCCCAGGGGGAAGTTGGAAGAAAACCAACATGCGGAACTAAAATATAGTGGAAATAGCTCAAAAGTCCTTGGTAATTAAGCAGGGAAATGGTGTCAGTCTATTTATAGAAGTGTCTTGCAGTGGAGACATTGCACTTGCTCCTCAGCCCTTGGGAGTGTCTGACACTGGGGGTGATCAGTCTTAAACCCCCTTTCCCAAAGGGTCTCCTACACCAGAGCAGGGCAGAGGCTGAGCCCTGTGGTTTAGGCAAGGCTGACTTCAGGGGCACTGCTGAACCTGAGATGTTTAAGGGGATGTCAGAGCCTTTACCAAAGCCCACGTTAGTATTGGATGGTAAAAGCCCTTCCCACTGCCAGGGCCACAGCCCCAGGAGACGCTTTGTGCCTGAAGTGGGAATGGAGCTGGGGACTGAAACCTCTGGCCAGGCTGCTTTGGGCCTTTCCTCCTGGGGGCTGGGTAGAGCTGTGTCTCCATCACCCACAGGGCAAGGGAGTCTTTGACAATGTGGTGCCAATGCCACTGTGCCCAGTGCCCTGCTGATGTGGGGGTTTTGCAGACACTGTCCATCCTGGAGCGGAGCTGGTCAGGGGTCTCAGCAGCGAGGGGAGTGAGGGATGGGGCTGCCAAAGCTGCTTAAGGGATTTGAACTCTTAATCCCCATTACAAATTAATGTCCAAATCCCTGGAGTGGGGGCAAATCCCACCCCAGAAGTTAATTTTTCTTCAAAGCGAAAAGAAACACAAGCTGTAGCATGCAGGACCAGCAGCCCAGGAGTGGGGCTGTCCAGGGCCACCCACAGTCCCAGACCACCCATAGCTGGGCACCCATGGGTACCATATAGGGACAGTCACCCTCAGTTCCCCCTGGGCAGTGGGATCTTTTCTCCCAAGCTGGCTGTTTCAAAGCCTGGGGACATGGCTCAGGTTCTCATTCTGCTGATCGCTCTTCCCTCTGCCACCCAGCCCTTGTCAAGTCCCCAGAACTCTACTCACATATATTGGGAAAATATTTCTCTCTTCTGCAAAGCAGTAGCTGGTGTGGAAAATGGTCCAGCCCCTGGGAATTCGGGCAGGTTGTATTGCTTTGAAAGCAATTCCCTTCTGACTTAGCAAAGGGCTAAGCTAATTTTACACATGACTTACTTTCACACCTTTAACAAGAAGCAGTTTCTTTCTCGATGAGCAGTGCATATGGCAGTTAAATTGATTATTCATTGAACGAGTGAGAACATGCAGCACAGAAACTGCATTGGATATCCAAGGCATTGGAAAAGGGCTACAGAGGGACATGGAAACATGGATTTTTTCCCCCTGCAAATGTGTACATATCCAAACCTGCTGAGGTTTGCTGACAAAGATCACAGCTTGTGCTAAAGCTGGTGAAAAAGTCAAGGTATAATTTAGTTTTAAAATCTGTCTGTAGCGGCCTTTCCCTGGCATTTCCTGCCCTGCAGCAGCAGCAGCATTCCATCTGCCCACATGCCTGCAGCCACAGAAATGTGCTGTGAAGGGATGGGGAGCACCCACTGCACGCTGAGGGCACTGGGGACATGGGCTGGATTGGGTCATGCTTTTGTCTTTCACTCCTTTCACCTCCAATGGAACAGGGCACAGGGGCTCCCCTTGACACTCCCCGTGCTACTTCTGGTCTGGGGGGCATTGAATGCATTCTTGCTTGGAGGAGGATGGAACTGCATGACCTATGCATGAGACAGGACCCTCCACCATTTGGTCACTAATAGGGGCAAAGGGCTCAAAGTGATGCTCCTTGACTTGGTCATGCTTCTCTCTTCCTCCATAAGGATTTCTATGTATTTCCACTTACCTCTAAGAAAAGCCACATCTCAGTCAGGAGACAGCAGGTGCTGAGAGAGGGAAGGGTCTGTCACAGCCCCATGAGCCCAATGGCCATGGAATGTCCCTGCCTGTCAGAACAGGACCAGTCCCAGTACAAGATCAGGATGGCTACTGCATGATGCAACCAGGTTTGGAAACCCCAGGCAGGTCTGAAGACAGTCCATGGCTCTGCAGCCCATTCCAGGCTTGTGTCTGCTCCTGGGAAGAAGCTTTTTGGTGGGTCCCACCCAAACCCCATGAGCAGCAGCTGCAGCATCACGGACAGAAGTTTGTCCCCATCATCCCTTGGCTGGATGAGGACTAAATCTCCCTGACACAGCCCCATGGTTTTTGCATCTGCCCCTGTTTCCAGCAAGTTGCATGGGAATAGGTTCTTTGCTGTTACCCCAGCCTTATCCCGGGTCTTGTGGGTCCTGCTGGTGGAGCATTCCTGGACCTTGGCAGTGCGGGAATTTTACTGTAATTGCCTCACTCAGGTGGTAATTGTAATGAACATCCTTGCCGCAAGGGAGCCCAGCACTGTCAGCTTGAATGACACTTTAATTCAGGTTAATTAACGTGTTCAGGCAAGAACAAACAAGCAGACAGGCTGCTCGGAGCAGGTGATGGGAGACCTAAACCCGAGCTGACAACCGCCCATGGGAGACAACCAGTCCAGGAGTGCTGAGGGGGGGACACTCTGCCTGCAGCTGCACAGAGCACAAATGCAGTTTGTCCCATGCCGGTACCCAGGGCATCACCCTGAGACCCCAAGCCACCTCACAGCAGGGAGGGAAAGGTCCCAGGTCAGCTCAGAACCTGTCAAGTGCCCAAACCGCTGAGCCAAGGAGGTGTTTCCTCAGGACAGGTCTTCATGGGATCTCCATGCAATGCTGGGGATTGTGTGGATGCCCCTCCACCTCGCCTGTATATGTCTGGAGTGGGTGCCTGGGCTGAACCTCACATTTTTAATGAGACATGATGTGGATTTGCTCTGACAGGCCAGCAGCTGGGGCTCAGGACCAGACAAGCCTTCCAGGCTGAGACAACCTCCATGGAGCTCAGCTTCCTGTGTGCTCACCATCCACCTCAGCAGAGGTGGCTTGTGCCAACCTGCCTGTTGGCATGCCTGCCTCCAAAATGTAGGACAAGCCCTAATGGGTTGTCCTAAATTTTAGGAGAGAGAAGGATTCCGTGCCTGGGGAAGGTTTGCCTGTGCAGCAGCACAGGGGTCTGGCTGGGATGGAGGAGGCTGCTGGGGCCATGCACCACCCGCATGGTCTCTATGTGGAGTGTGCATTATTCCTTCTTCTCACTGCAAAACTGCTTCTGAGGGACACACTCATGAAATATAAATGGGAGACCTGCTTTAAGTGGGCAGAGCCTGGAGATGAACGGCGAGTCTGCGCAGGCGGCAACTCGCAGCCTTTCACTTCCCAGCTGCAATTAATAATTTATGGTTTTCATAACATGAGCTGTGATCTGGGAGACCAAAAAGCCCTGGGGGTTGGCAGGGCTGCCCCACAGCTGGTTGGCACCAGCACTTCCCCTGCACAGACAGGCACTGTCCCCACAGGTCCCCACACAGCACCGCAGAGTCCAGCCATGGTTTGCCCATCACCACAGGGGCCTGGGGCTGTTCCCCATTGAGGGTGGGTGACACTGGTTGGAAATGGGTGGGTGTAGGCCAGTGATGGGTTGGTGGATGGTGACGGTTGATGACGGGTTAGTGAAAGGTGGTGATAGGCTGGTGGTGGGTGGCAATGGGTTAGTGGTGGGTGATGGTGGATGATGATGTGTTGGTGTTGGTGGGGATGGGTGGGGATGGGTTAGGGATGGATGGCAGCTGGTGGTGAGAGGTTGGTCATGGGTGACAATAGGTTGGTGATGTTTGGTGATGGTACCATAAAACTTTCCAGTTTGGGGACTGAAGGGTTGAGAAGAGGGGTGAGAGTCTGGTGGGTGGCTGGGTAAATCTGAGTGAAAACTTCTTTTCACAGTCATCCCTGGGTGAGAACCTCAGTTTCTGCAATGTTGTCTTCTGTGAGTAAAATGAGTCACAAGAGTTCATTTTTATTGAGCTGACACTCTCCAAGTGCTGGGCCAAGGTTCAGAGGGTTGGGGATCAGCTTCCGCCCATCCCAGGGATGACACGGAGTGAAGCTTGGGTCACGTCAGTGACTTACAGCTGGGACTGTAACACAGGTGTGACTCCTGCAGCAATGGCACACAGACCCTTGCTGGAGGACTGGGATGGCAGGGAGCTGTGAGGGGCCCAGCAAAGGAGATAGAGTTCCAGGCAGATTGCCCAAAAGGCAGGGAAGAGGTACAGGCAGGGTGTTGGCATACAGGCCACACCAGCATTTCTAGCCTGGAGCCCTCTAGCTTAGTTGAGCACCCTTTGCCACCCTTGGAAGGAAGGTGATGCCGAGGCTACCATCACTCACTGTGAGGGGGATACTGCCCTGGGTGCATGTCCCCAGGCAGCCATTGGCTCTAGGACAGGTATGGGGGTGCCACTGGGCTCCCACCTGGCCCTGTCTGGGCTGAACGTCCCACTCCCAGCTCCTACTCTATTTTCAGCTCAGCTAGAAAACAAACCCTTTGGAGTTGCTGTTTTTTTCCCCTTTATTTCCTAATTTAGATGGTCCCAAGGCCCTACAGGCAGATAAAGGCGAGTTTACTGCTCCCCCATGTTTATGGTGCTGCTGGAACACACTGCTCTCACAAATATTACATCAAGGGAGGGTGGGGAAGAAGACTCAGTGTCCCCAGCACAGCTTAACTCACCTACATCTCCCATCACCATTCAGCTGCCTCTAGCACCCTGACATCACACAGGGCCCTGCTGCTGCTGTCTCTGTCCTGGCTCCACTGTGGTGCTTTCAGCTGTGCCAGCCCCTGTGTCACTGCTCCTTGGACAGATGGTGCCCTTGGCTCCTGCTCTGAGTTGTGCTGGTGCCTCAGCTCATCCCATGAGTTGTGAGTCCCAGTGCCCAGTTCCACATGGACCTCACAGCTTCACTTTGGTGTCAGACCCTTCTCGCACGCCTGTCATGTCTGTGGGATGTTCAGGAGCAGCACCAAAATGCCCTTAGGGGATCAGCTAATGCCCCCCATGTCCCCAACAGCCCTGCTCTGCCATAGGGGGCAGAGGAAGGGACAGGGCAAAGCAGGTTCAGAGCCAGGCAAGGATGCAGGGATACCACAGGACCCCAGCTGGGCTCATCATGCTGGTGGGAATGGGGACTGTTCAGGATGTAGCCCTCCTTGGTCTTGGTGGCCACAGCCCAGTCAAAAAGTGGCCCTGAGGAGTGCCAGAATGGTCCTTGCACCAGAAGAGCTGCCACTGCCAGCCCCTGGCTGCTGCCAGACATGGGCTGGGCTGTCCCTGCCTGGGAGCTCTGGGGCCATGGAGGCTGTTGCAAGGGAACACGAGGCTCCAAGCTGTGTTTTTTGGCTGGGACAGTGTGTCAACACAGTGGAGTCCGGGTTGCATCATGCCAGCGGAGGGGGAAGACCAGTGCCCAGTCTCCAAGGCAGCTGCCCTCTTGGTGGGACACAAGGGCAGGGCACAGGCAAGGAAGGGGAGAGAATGGCAGTGGGAGTACAGGGGAACAGCAGTGAGGATGGAAAAGAAGATGGGGCTGAGAGGCATTCTAACACACCAGAGGGAACAGCTCAGGGCTGGGGGCTGGAGGTTTTAGTGTCTGTTTAATACAGCCTAACTTACCCACACAGCAGTGGTGGGAGAAGGATGCTGATGAGACCTCTTCCATCAAGAAAAGCCCAGAGAAAATTACATTGGGGTTGTCAGTTTTCCAGGGCAGAGGTGTGATGAGCCCCAGAGATCCTGCCATGAGTATCCCTCCCAGGCTGCCTGGGATGCTGCCAGTACCCTGCCCCTTTCCAGGTTCTGGCAGAAAAATGAACTCAAAAAACATAAAAACATCTTCGTGGGATGGCAGGAAGGCCAGAGGTCTCCAGCAGGTGTGGTTGATGGGGCCCATTCCCTCCATCCCGAATTCTGAGAGGCTGCAGTGTGAAGTCAGCGGGGCCGGTTTGCCTGTGGTGGCCAGCACCTGTCACAGTGTCCTCAAAACCAAAATCTGACTAAAATGCAAACACCGGCCTGTCTGGTCCAGCTTTATGAAGAGGTCCAAAACCCCAGGCCAGTCTCACCACCTCCTCCTGGGCAAGGATGAGGTACCAGACAGGCACTGTCTTCCCCATGCCGTGATGGTCATGCTGGGCACAGTGCCTACCATACATGGCTGTAGAGGTGTCCCAGGTGGAGTGTTGGATAATGCATGGGGTGGATTTGAGGTTGTTTGTCACTACTGGAGGGAAGAGGGAGCTCTGCCCCCTCCATGCTCTGGTTCCATGAAAAGGAACATCATCATCATCCTCTGAAATCAGCCCAGAGGTTGGGGAACGTGGGCAGCAGTGAGGTCAGGGATACCTGAGGAGGAGTTGGACCTTGGGAAGTGGTAGTGTGACAACAAAGAAAGACAACAAAGGAAATCAGAGATAGGGGCAGGAAATAACAAATGTGAGTCATCTGAGAAGTACATAGGCAAGGACAGCTTTGGAGACCTAATCTGCAGGAGATAAGGCTGCCAGGGTGGAGGAGCCTCAGAGACGAGCTCTTGGAAAGGAAGAGTCAAGAAGTGGAGGTGTCTGAAAATCCAGTGGCCAACATGGTGCTTTGTGTCACTGCCAGTGACACCATCCCTGGGAGCTGGGAGGAGTGTGGCACCTGGCATTCAGCCTGGGGTGCTCTGGACGGCATGTACACCCTGGGATGCATTTTATAGCCTCCAAAGGTTTCCCTGAAACCCTGCACTGGGTGTTTATCCCCTGGCAGACAGGACTAGCTGCGACGCAGCCTGTCTGCTTTTAGTCTGGTGGAGATTAAGCTCTCCAGGGCCTAATGGCAATTCTTTTGGCAAGCATTCAGCAGGCCTTAATCCATCTTATCTCTGCTCTGAAAGGATGAATTAGGCACCTCTCCAAGTCCTCAATGGGGAGCAGCAACGGCAGGAGCTCTGGCAGTGCACAAGCTGCTGTGGGCACCCCGGGGCTGCCCTACATACGGCAAAGAGCCCCCAGAGGCACCAGAGGGTGATCTGGGGGCTGGGGAAGAGGCAGCACTGCAGGATGGCCAGCACGCTCCCCTGTGCACAGGGCTGTCTTGCTACCCCTGAGCATCCAGCTGTTGGTATCAACCAGGAGTCTTGGCCTGAATAACAAAGGTCCTGATTCCCTTCGAATTTGTGTGTGTATGAGCCAAGGGCAGCTTCTTGGCTCGTGGGGGAAAACTGGCAACAACACAACCCCACTCATCCCCATGCAAAGGCTCTCATGCCTGGACTGGTGCCTGTCCAGCCCATCTAACCCATCTGGCACCCAGGGATGTCCCTGCTCCCGTGATCCAGATGCACTCAGGACTCCCAAGCGACACAGAGGACATCCCAGTCATGTGCGATGGTCCCATCATCCCACTCACTGCTTGCTGTCAGGCACATGGACTCTGAACTTGCCTTTTGCAAACCTTTCCTGACATTGCTAATAATAACTGTGTTAATTAAGGAGCTCTCCCAGCCCTGCATGATTCATTTGGTCAGTTATGGGGGATAATGTCAGGGTAATGTAAATGAGGGGTGGCAGTCTCCTCTCCAGCAGCCGTCTGGAGTGCTGGAGTCTTGTCTGAGACCTGGGGCATTCACTGCATGTCAGGGTGACCTGGTTGGTGCCACAGGCAAGGATACAGCTCAGCTCAGCCCCACACAGATATTTGGTCCAAGGAACCACCACTCAGACACCCACTGATCACGATGGTGCTTGTGTCCAACCCCACCAGGGGCACCCAAAGGCTGTGGGCTCATCTGGCCTGAGCCCACCAGCTGTCCCTGGCTCTTAGATGACTGCCTGTAACCATGGCATCTTACCCTCTTCAAGTCCTTTCCATGTGAAATGAGAGAGGACAGTGACACTGTTTGTGGGCTTTGCAGAACCTGAAATCTCGCACTTTTCTGCACCAAAGCCCTGCTGGCACTGTGTGACTGGGGGCTCAATTTCTTCTTGGCTGTGGTATCCCTCAGGTGACAGATAGCTTGGTGGCTCACCTGCTTGCCCACCAGCCCAATGAGGGTCAGAGCCACAGTGTGGCACTGGGTCAGGGTCTCTCTGTGTCTGACAGGGGGACTGGCTCGCCCTGAGATCAGCTGAGGACAGTTTGCAGGATGGTGGCAGAGCCCTTGCGACATTGTCTAGTCTCATCCTGGGGTACAAATAACCCTCACCTGGGAAATGCCTTTGGAGGGGAGGTTTCCTTCTTTACCACAGCACAGCAGAGGCAGTGACAGGTTCACTGTGGGGCTGCTGCCAGCTGTCACCCATTGGTGCTGCAGAGGGGCATGTCACCCCTGGATCGCCCTCCCGGGGCAGTGAGGGGCGGGCAGTGCCACCACCTGCCATCCCTGTCCTTGCTCCCGACCTCAGCCCTGTTTGCTCTGTGCCGAGTTGTGCTGCCCCTCAGTCAGTGTCCGAGGTTGCAGAGGTGTCTGTGGAAGCTCTCCAGGCACTGTCAGGCTGGCACCCTGGCCACTGAACCTACCCCACTGCACCAGCCCCCAACCCGCCCCTGCTGCGTCACAGCAGTTCTGTGGGGACTCCAGGAGTCCCTTCTTCACTGAGGGGTCATGGGGGTCTTTGCTGGAAGATTTAATCAACATCTTGTTTCTCTCCTTAGCCCCAAAGCTCCCTTTTTCCCTCTGGAAGAGGAAATTAATTGAGCAAGAATTAATTGAAAAGCAGAAAGTTGCCAATTTTCAAATGAGATGTCAGGTGCTGTGAGTCCTGCCCCTTTTGTACTTTGGTTCCAACGCTGGCTCATCCCACTCTGGCTGCCCTCTTGTCTATTCCTGGCCCAGAGCCCCACGGCAGCAGAAACCCCCTCCACATTGCGTCACCAGTTGAACTCCAGTGCATGCTGTCTCCTAAGCAACAAGCAGCTAAAATTGGTAGAAAGTTTGATCTGAACTTGAGCCAAGATTAATTTTTAATTGCTTCTAATTTCACATTCTGGGCTGGGTTTGCCAAGCTGGCCAGAAAGGCCATGGGGTCGGGTGTGAGCCCGGTTACCTGCGGGCAGTGCTTGGCTCTCCCTGGTTTGGAGCTTCAAGGGTGCTCAGTGCCCCCCCTGTGGCCGGCAGGTCCAGCTCAGCTGGTTGCCTTGTCCTTGGCTTTCCAGGCCCCCAGACAGGCTCTCAGCTCCCCAAGAGAGTAATTTATTCCCCTGTGGCAACAGAGACTGAGTCCCTTGCTTGAACCCAGAAGACAGTTTTTCAGCTTTTGTTTTTATGTATTTAAAAGACCATCATGGGGTGAGGATTTGTGGCTAAATCCCAAACACCTTGTGGCATTCTGGAGGCCACTCCCACTACTGCAACCTTTCTCATCTCATGCCTGCAACCTTCCTCCCCCCATCCGATCCCAGCAGCATATCCCATCCCATCCCATCCCATCCCATCCCATCCCATCCCATCCCTCTGCTGCAGCCTCTACCTTCCCATTCCATGGCTGAACAATCAGTTAGAGTGTTTCTGGCAGGGAGACACATGGGGAAACCTGGAGTCAGCACTCACACTCCCTGGAAGGCATCTTCTCTCCTGAGTGTCTCCCTGAGCAAGGATTAGGAGGGCACATTCCCAATACATTCGTGGCTGCCAGCAGAGAGTGAAAATCGTCTGGTCTTGGCTCAGAGCCGCTGGAACCTTGCACAAAATCCCCAAACATGCTGTGCCTGTGCTGACATAGCAAACAGTTATTCAAGTGGCAAAGGTCATTCTTCCCTTTCTGACAGCTATTTTTGTTCCACCTCCTGAAGTCCAAGGATAAAGGAACTGCAGATCCAAGCACAGCTCCATCCCTTGCACCAGCTGAGGGTATTAGAAGGATTTGGGAGAGAGCATGAAATCATCTTAGGGCAGAAGCCAGCACTTGGTCCAACTGATGTTCCCCAAAATCATTCCAATGAGTTCTGAGCAGGGGTTGCAATTACATACAGAATGTGGTTGTGCAAATGAGCATTGGCTGGGCTGGCTGCACAGCTGAGTTTCGCCCTGGTGACGGTCTCTCCCATAAAATCATCAGCTTCTCAGCAAGATTCAGCATCGTCTGGAAAGCAGTGAGTGCCAGCAGGTCCCATCCCTGTGAGTCTGCCATGTGTCACCAGTGGCTGTGAGCACCCACGTGGGGCTGGGACTCCCTGGGACACTGACAGAGATCGGGGACCTGCTGTGAAGGCTGAGCCTGCAGATGGTGATGCTGCAGCCGGTGGCACAACCCACAAGCTGCCCTGACACGATGGTGCTCAAGGCAGCCCTTAGCCCCGCTGTGATACTGAGCTCCTGATGATATCCAGGTTTTCTTCAGAGAATGGTGACAGGGTGTTCCTGGGGAGTCTGCATTGGGAGGAGGAACATGTACCAGAAGCTGCTGGTGGGCTTTCTCTGGTTGGTCCAGGGGAAATCCTGACGAGAGTAGAGCTCACCACAAAGGAACGTGATGAGGTTCCCCCTGTCCTCTCCATCTGTGCCTCTTGCCATTCAATGTTGCAGCAAAAATTCTCCCCAAAGTGTAGCACATGGAAAGTCATCTGGAGGCTGGCAAATTGCCCAGGGCCATTCCCAGCTCATAGGCACAGGCACTGGGAAGGCTGGGACCAGCCATTACTCCCCTCTGCAATCTGACCTTCCTCTCCCTGGAGAGTTTCTCCCAAAGAAGATACTGGCCAATCAAGGGTTTGGAAATGGACATTTAGCAGGAGTGAACCACAAAACCACCATTTAAAGTGATACTTCCATACATAGATCCTACTTTTCAGCTGGAATGGAGGAGCTGTGATGTTCCATGGTCTCAGGAGATCACTGCCAGCTGGCAACCAGGGCATCCTCAGCTTCTTTGACAGGAAACTCCCTATTCTGGATTCCTTTTTTGGGGTGGGAGAATTTTCTTGGTCTGTGCTCAGAATTTACTTTTTCTCTGCACTTTGCAATGGGGAAGCAATTTCCAGGCCCCCTGAGTAGGCGGGTTTTTGGCATCAAGATTTTTCCTCTAGGTATCCAATTTTCCTTGTGTGGGGGATCACCAGATGCCAAAGCCGGGCAGCTCCAAGGGAACATGCTCAGCTCCAGATGGCTGAGCTGGTCCAACAACAGCATCCAAGCTCAAAGCTTAGGCACTTGGACCTGTGTCAGCTCTTTGTTACCATGTGCCGAGCAAACGTCCCAGGAACGGAAACTTGTCTGCCAGGTAAAAACCCCACAGTGTTTGTTTTTTTAAGAAATTCAAACTACACAGAGGCTGCTCTGTCCTGGCCCTGCCCCAGGAGAACCACTGCATGGCATCTGCTCCTTTCGGACCTGAGCATGAGGAAAGCTGGGTGTGGGATGCCCCAGGGGAGGTACCTGTGGGTGCTGGGCAGCCCCCACATGGGAAGCCAAGCCCTGCAGCAGGGACTGCTGTTCTGGGGAGAGCTCAGATCCACTACACAGTCAGCAAAATGCTCTATTTAGGAAACCAGGAAGCAACCAAGGTCCCTATCACAGCATGGAAAGAGCCATGGCTGGAAACTGGGCCAGCTTCTCTCTCTCAGCCTCCCACTTCCCTGGAGATCTGAAGGCCCCCAAAGCCCTCCCAGCCGCTGCTGCTGTTAGCCAGTGAGGGGGCTAGGAAAGGGGCTGCTGGAGCTCTGAGTGCTTTGGGGCATTTTCATCTGCTTCTTTCCAGGTTTTCACAGAAGTGAACACAAAGCAGTGGGTTTTTTCAGCTCCCAGTGCCTGCACATACTGTGAGGTGGAGTGTAAAACTCTAGAAAAATCTAGGAAACGAGAATGAAAATCCGGAAAAATCTTGACTAAGGACTAAATTATATTTCCCATTGGAAAATGCACATGACAGACAAAACCTTGCATTCATCACTTCCATTTGGCCCCAATCCTGCAGAACCTGAGCCATCCTTTCCCTGTACATTCTCAATGTGACCTTCTGCAGCAGCAGGAAACATGCCAACTTCCAGATGCATCCCAAGGCCAGTATTCCTGGACACCCTGTTACGTAGCTGAGTTCACAGTCCGGATGCAGCAGGTCCAGTGGGTGGAGAGACGTCACCGTTGTCTCGCTTGGGCCCTGGAGGCACAGCCCTGACTCTGCCGGCTGAGGGTCGCATTGTCTTAGTCACAAACTGAGCAGGGAGAGGTCTGGCAAGAGGTTTGACCCCCAGATGGGGTTTTCAGACTGTGTCCCAAAGTCTTGTGCTTCTGCCTTTGCTGCTATGTGAGGAGTGTGTCCCCTGGCATTCCCCCATCTAAAGCTCTGCTTCCCTCTCCCCTAGGTCTCTTCATGTGGGGGAAAAGCACCTGTAGCCCTGTGGGGATAGGCAGGGACCCAGCAGGGTCTTTGTGAGCATGGCTGCTCCTGGCTGTGGGTGCAGCACAGCTGAATCCAGCAGAGCATCGTCCCAGCCCTGGGCAGCTGTGTGCTGCCAGCCTGGCTCCATGCAGCTCACACTGTCCCTCACTGCAGAAGTCTCCTGTGGGACAGGAACCCCCCCAGTGTCAGAGCAGAAGGGAACGGGCGGAAACAACCTTCTGAGCAAGGTGGGAAAGGGACAAAGCATGTGAAAGAGCCTCAGAAGGCCATGCAGCTCTTACCCAGCACGGTGTCTGACAGGAGGGCACATCCCCAGGGTGCTCGTAGATCCTCATCCTGGGACGGCTAAAAGCCTTCCTGGGCAGCAGAAGTAACCTGAAGGTTTATCACACAGTGCAGCCAAAAAAAGCTGTTTGTGTTGTGTCAGGAGATCCAGCCAGCGAGGGGCTGTGCCAGCAGGACAGAGGGGTCACGGCCGCTGGCAGATGCCGACTGGTAAGTGCTGAGTGGTGCCAGAGCTGCCTCTACCCCATCACAGGGGAGGAGATGGGTGGCCAGGAGGGACAGCAGGCCTGTGGATGAACTCTGCAGGCTTTGCTCGTACTTGCCACAGTGGCTTGCTCCTTCCAGTGGCTCTGGGCACCTCCTTCCAGAAACTACAGATGAAATGAAAGGATGTTCAGAAAACACCTGTCACCCTTGTGCCCACCAAAGCCTCTTCCAAAGCCACTGTTTGTCACTAGCCAAAGGCTGCTGATAAAAGGAAAGCCACTGTTGTCTCATAGGGAAAGTAGAGTCCAGCCCTTGTCCTGGTGGTCTGACCCTTTCCACACAGGCTCATGAGCAGACTGAGTGTGCCAAGAGGCAGCCTCACCCCCAGGAACCTGCAGCTCCTTGCACCATGAGCTGGGAGCCCAGCCAGCCAGAGCCCCTAATTCGAAACGCATGTTGGTTAAACAGAGATGACTGTAAAAATAAGGGTCGGATTTCTTTGGCTGCAAAGCCTCCCACGTTACCCCAAGCCCTCTAGTTTCCTGCCTTCTGGCATGTGTGACCTTCAGCACAGTAACCCCGGCGCTCCCCCAGGAGCCCGGCATGGCAGGAACAATAAAGGGGAGGGAATACTTGCATAACGTTCATCCAGCCTTGCCAGGAAAATAAGGAGACTTCTTGGAGCAAGAGCATCGCCGGCCTTTTGTGTTGGCTTTTCAAGTGTGAAAATGGGTGTCCTGCTCCAAGCTAACAGGGCCCAAGGAAGCTCCTCGGGTGAGAGGGACTCCAGGGTGTCTGCAAGCTTTCCCTGTCCTCCGGAGCCCCCAGAAGGCATTGCAACCCAGGTATTGACATCTTCTCGCCTCTCTTGGGCTGCCAGTGCTTTACCCATGGCTGCCCCACACTGGCAGGGAAGGCCGGAGCAGAGAGGATGGGAATGGAGCCTGATGACATGGCTGAGCTCCCGATGCAGCTGGTCCTTGCTGGGGGTGGATGGTTGCAGCCAAGTTTCCATCTTTCTGACTGACCCTGCTTGGAAATCCATCTCTGCTCAAGAAGCAGCTCCACCAAGAGAAGTTTTGGGCACTTGACAGGGGTGAGGGGGTGTCCCCAGCCCTGGGGAAGGACAAGGCTGTGCTCCAGCAGCTGAGCCACTCACTATCACTAGTCCCCTTGGGGCAGTGAGGGTCAGGATACAACCAACCTGGGCAGGCTGCAGGAGCCACACTGCTGTGTGCCAGGGGAAGGAGCCACATGGTCCCTCTCCAGAGTGGGGAGTGGCAGAGTTGGAGCCAGCAAAACCTGTGCTTGTGGAGAGCAGGAATAGGTGACCTCAGGGGCAGGGGGTTTAGCAGGCTGTTTGCCTGCAGGGCCAGGCCAACATATGTGATGGATAAATCCTTGCCAGAACCAGGTGTGAGCAGAGACCGAGGCGGATGGGGTGCCTGCTCCGACTGGGAATGCTGCCAGTGCCTGTCCGGGTGAGACGTGCTGCTGCGCTCAGATGGGCCGATGGGAAATCCCTGCTGAACATTTCCCGACCTCCGCTGAATCAGAATAACTGTTCCCCTGGAAAACCTAATTTTATCCCCAAAGTGGTGACGGCATAATTCACACATGTCCTATTCCCTCTCATTGGAGTCTCCCTTACATTTGCCATTTCCAACAACAAAGCAACACTGTGATCAACCTTCCTGTAAATCATCGTTGCTCCCATCCCTCCCGGTGACGTGAGCTCGTGGCTGAGCAGCTGCAGGAATTTGTACGAGTTCAGACCAGGCTGAACTTTCACACAGTGACCTGCTAGATCAGCCTGGGAAGGAATGGGGTGGAGAAAGAGGCAGAGAACAAAGACACCTACTGCAGCCCACCTGCTCACAGCCTGACGTACATGAGCCAGTGGGACGGGGTTGGGGACAGGGATGGGGATGGGGATTGGGATGGGGATGTGCTGCCAGGTATGTGGGGACGGTTTGGAGGAGCAACTTGTGGTGTGTGCTGGAGATACTGCCTTTCCTGGGTGGTTGGGCTGGTGGGACTGCATGGAAGAGGGGATGGGGATGGAGATGGGGATGGAGATTGGTATGGGGATGAATGTAGTGATAGGGATAAAGATAGGGATTGGGGGATGGGAGTCTTCCTTGTCCTGCAAAGAAACCTTCCCAGAAAATAACTTTCTCTGGAATCTGCTGTTCCCTGCCCAAGGGCTGACCCCCATGGAGCACACAGAGACCCACAAACAGCCCTGCTGCTGCCTAGGCTGCTCTGGGTCCTAAGGCTACCAGGCTGGGGCAGTGTCCTTGTGGGGTCCCTCCTGGATACCTGTTCAGGAGAAAGGGTCTTTCCTGCCCCAGGACCAAACCTTGACCTTCCCTTGCCCCAAACCAAGCTGAGCAGCTGGGACCCCATGGGGATTTCAGCCGTAGCCCTTTTTTCATCCAGGACAGAGAAGGGCACAGAGAAATGCCCCAGGATTCAGACCCTGTTGTCCAGGCCATTTTAAGCTCCATTTAAACTCAAGAGCACTCGGCTCTGTGGACAGCACCTTCCCATTGGCCTGTGGTTGTTCCCAGCCTGAAGCAGCTCAGGGCCTTCAAGGGCTTTGCATTTGTGTACCTTAAAAATTCATATTTCTCAGGGCAAATTTGAGAATTTCCAATAGGAAAACACAGCCAAAGGAAAATGCATAAATCATGTGGCTTCTCAACAGGCTTTGGCTTCTCACATTCCCTGTCTCCTGCCTCAGCACAAACATTGCCACTGCAGAAAATAACCAGTAGGAACACGTCTGCTGTGGCACCCAGCAGCATAACCCCGTTGTTTCCCAGGACAAGCTCCAGTGTTGGGTAATGGCGGGCAGGGAGCAGAGCTCACTCAGGATTCATTTCACATGATGTCATTAACCCACACCAACACATGAAATTGTGCTTCCCTGTTTGTCCCAGTAACTTGGGGGTTGGTGTTTCCCTGTGCAAAGTGCTCTTGGTGTACCAGGTGCTCCAGGCTTGGGCTTCATGGGCAAGGCTCCTGCCAGCTCTCTCCCTCCTGGGATGCCAAAAACCAGCAGTACAAGCTGAAAAGGAGAATTTTCATTTATCAGACTCCATTTGGGAATTTTTGGCAGAGCTTTGGCTGCCTCTAGAGCACTCGGGGGGTGGTGGGTATGGCAGCAGTTCTGTCCTTGGGGATAGCCATGACCTGAAGAGAGGGGGCATAGGCCAGCCAGGGGCACCCCAAGGTGCCTTGCAGGGATCCCAGGCGCAGCAGAGAAGCCTGAAGGGGAAAATGCGACCCCCTCCCTATCACTACCACCCCCTGTATGTCCTCAGTTCCCCTCCAGCAAACAGTGCCAGGGAGAGCACAGAGAAACCCCTAAACCCACAAAGATGTGCAAGAAGCAATTCACATTTTTTATTGTTTCTTTTCCCCATACAGTGTTTCCTATCGGGGGGGGGGGGTCCCCTTTTTCCTCGTTTGAAAAATTCCGTCTGCCCACGAAATAAATGCAAAAGTAGTGGCTGGCAGGGGGGGCTGGGGCTCTCCAGACTCTGTGTCTGCTGGAATTTCCCAAACTCCTCCTTATCCAGCTCCTACCTCTGTGACTTCACCCTGAGCTGTTGTCTCTGGGTGCTTGCCCTGAGGTCTCTCACTTTTTGGACAGCAAGCATGGCTCTGGAGAACAAGACTGCAGGCATTTATTCCTGCAGGAGCCTCCTACACCTTTGTACATAAACACACCTACACTGCAGGGAGGCTTTGCTCCCAACAAAAGAGAGGTTATCCCCACAAAGGAAAAAAATATGGGAAACCCTGAATATTAGTTGCCTGCTTGGACACAGGAATAATATAACTTTGGCTGATGGAAGTGTTGGATGAGCATGCCATGTCTTTGGCAAGGCTGAGTGCCATGGGAGAGGCTGGGCTGAGAAATCATCTCTACAGAGCAGCAGATCGATAGAATGACAGATCTCAAATGAGACTCCTGGCAAAGAATCCTCAGGGAAGAGCTGTGTGGGGTTGGGAAGCCTCTCCCAATGACCACCACCCTTGGGAAGCTCCTGTGCCACCACCTTGCCTGCACCCCCACGTGACAGGGGGACGACTGGAAGGGTAAATCCTCCTGCCAGGCGTTTTTGGACAAGAAAAGCCTTTTCCTGGGGCCATGCCTGAGCTGCAGGGCTGTGAGCAGCAGTGGTGGGGGCCTGGTGAGGCTCAGCAGAGGAGTCCAGGGAGCTCACATCGGCCAGACCCAGTGGTGTGAAGAGGGTGAAAAGTGGTGGGAAGAGGTAATTTGACCACAAAGGCCGGTGCGGGAGGGAAGGCGAGTCCAAGCTCAAGCCTCTGCAGCGCAGAGCAGGGACTGAGTGCTGGGGCGGTGGAGGAAGCACCCCGTGGGGAGGGAGCAGAAGACTCCATCTGCTCGATACAAACAGAGCCGAGAGCAGCTCCATTATGGTGTGTGAATTCCTTCATGGAGAGAAAAAAACAGAGGCTTGAAAATACCTTTAAGCCAGTGGGAAAAGGCAGGACAAGAAGGAAGACCTGGAAATCAGGGTCCAAGACGCTGGGAAATGAAATAAGATGCACATTTTTCAGAGTGGGTGATTGAAGCCTGGGGCGGGGTCGGCTAGTGGGGGATGGAGATATTCATCCTTGTCACTCTTGGAGATCAGGAACGTTTAGAGAAGTGAACATTCTGCTCCCCTCGGGTATACAGAGGAGCTGACCCCAAGTGAGCCACCTCCTCATTGCTGCCAACACCCTGTGGGGCATCATCCAGGAGATCTGTACCAATGCCAGGCCAGAGCCCGGCAGCAGGGCCCTGTGCCCAAAGTGGGCACCTACCCCGGGGCCCCAGCACCCGTTTGGGCATGGCCTGGGAACCCTGTGCCACAGGGCAGTCCTGCCCCGGGGACAGCAGGTCCCAGCGGGCACGGCCCAGGGAGGGGACACGGATGCATCCACAAGGGTGGAGGACCAAGCGTCAGGGCTTGCGGCAGATGAGGGTCCCCAGTGCAGGGTGAGGGGAAGCCAGGATGGGATAGGGATGGGAATGAAGATGGGGACAGGTATGGGAACAGGTATGCACACATGGAGATGGGAGCAGGGATGGGAAAGGGGCCCGGGATGGGGATAGGCAGAGGGTGGGGATGGGAATGAGCACAGAGGTGAGGACAGGGATAGGAATACGGATGGGNNNNAGAGCGGAGCCAGCAGAGCGGGCACGATGCGGTCCGGGGGGGCGGCGGTGCTGGCGCTGCTGCTCCTGCTGTGCGCGGAGGGGCTGGCACCGGCCCCGGCCCCCGCACCGGCCCCGGGAGCCGCAGCCGAGCGGCGGGGGGGGGCGGGGGGGGGGGGGGGGCGGGGNCACGCGGAGCGCACCAAGGGGCAGCTGCGGGAGCTGGGCGGGCGGCTGAGCGCTCACAACAGCTCCCTGGGGCGGCTGCTGCGGCAGGCGCGGGAGGCGCAGGAGCGCGGGGAGCGGCTGCGGGGCAGCGTGCGGGACCTGGAGGGCCGCGGCCGGCACCTGCTCAACCTCTCCGAGGCGCTGCGGCGGCGGCTGGAAGAGGTGGCGGCTGACAAGGACGCGATCCAGGGGCGGCTGGAGCGGTTGGAGGGCCGGGTCCGGCTGGCGCTGCAGGCGCGGCCAGCCGGGAACCAGAGCGCCCGGGACCTGGGGGTGCTGCAGGTGAGCGCGGGGACCACCGGCACCCACCGGGATGGAGGGGACCCGCCCCTCACCGGCACCTACCGGGGAGCGGGATGGAGGGGACCCGCCCCCCACCGGCACCTACCGGGGAGCGGGATGGAGGGGACACGACCCGCACCGGCACCCACCGGGATGGAGGGGACCCGACCCGCACCGGCATCCCCCGGGGAGCAGGGTGGTGGGCACTGGCACTGACCGGGGAACGGGGTGGGGGAGCCCGACCCGCTCGGGGGCACCGGCACCGGTCAGGGACAGCGGGAAGCACGAGTGACCGAACCCGCACCGGCACCCACCGGGGAGCTTTGGCGGGGNCGAGGTGAACGTGCTGGCGCACGGGCTGCTGCAGCTCGGGCACGGGCTGAAGGAGCACGCGGAGCGCACCAAGGGGCAGCTGCGGGAGCTGGGCGGGCGGCTGAGCGCTCACAACAGCTCCCTGGGGCGGCTGCTGCGGCAGGCGCGGGAGGCGCAGGAGCGCGGGGAGCGGCTGCGGGGCAGCGTGCGGGACCTGGAGGGCCGCGGCCGGCACCTGCTCAACCTCTCCGAGGCGCTGCGGCGGCGGCTGGAAGAGGTGGCGGCTGACAAGGACGCGATCCCGGGGCGGGTGGAGC
>VXBX01000223.1:145903-165620 GCA_013400415.1 Scytalopus superciliaris | reverse complement strand
CGGGATGGAGGGGACCCGCCCCCCACCGGCACCTACCGGGGAGCGGGATGGAGGGGACACGACCCGCACCGGCACCCACCGGGATGGAGGGGACCCGCCCCCCACCGGCACCTACCGGGGAGCGGGATGGAGGGGACACGACCCGCACCGGCACCCACCGGGATGGAGGGGACCCGACCCGCACCGGCATCCCCCGGGGAGCAGGGTGGTGGGCACTGGCACTGACCGGGGAACGGGGTGGGGGAGCCCGACCCGCTCGGGGGCACCGGCACCGGTCAGGGACAGCGGGAAGCACGAGTGACCGAACCCGCACCGGCACCCACCGGGGAGCTTTGGCGGGGGGACACCCTCCGGACCCGACCTGCTTGGGGGCAACCTGGAGCGACCTCAGGACAGACCGATGGGGGACCCTAGCATCCTGGGACAGCGGGTGGGAATCGACCTCGGGGGAGCGGGAGGGTCCTGGGGGCACCGGGAGCTCACTCCCCGGAGTGTGGCGTGGCCGGAGCTTCCTGGAGTTACGGAGTTCACCTGGCTCTTCAACCTGTAGTCCCTGATGGATGCTCAGAACCTGCGGATTGAGGAGCTCCTGCAGAAGATCAAGCAGCAGCAGTATAAGCTAGACAAGCAGAACCTGCAGATTAAAAGCTTGCAGAGCAAGGTGAGCGCCCATCCTGTGCTGCAGCCCATAGCCTGACCCCACACGCTGTGGGGACCCTGGTGTGAACCCCTTTTGTCCCAGCTCCCTGGCTTTGGGGACTCCACAGGGGCCACCGCCCTAGTCCTTGTGCTGCAGCGTTGATGTGAGGGTATCAACCTGCAAGTTTCTAGGGAGCTTGCACAGAGCAATAGCAGGAATTGGCGGGCGTGAACAGCCTCCCTGGGCTCTGCCTTCACATTCATCTGCAGAAAAAACTTACTAGCATGGGTGTAAAAAACCACAGTCATTTCTGGTTTTGCTAGGACTGGATATCTTGAGGTTTCTGGGCAAGTTGAGCCCCAGCTCTGGCCAGAGGGAGTGGCTGGATTGTGGCAGACCAGCTCTCCTGAGCAACAGCGTGGAAAACGAGCTGACATAAAACTGTTCTGACTTCTTTTTTGTTTGGTTTTTTTAGGTCAATCTACTAATTCCCCTACACCACAACAAAACACAGTCTTCAAAATGGAAGACAAACCTGAAGAAGAGTCTCAACCTCACCAGCCAGGGCCAGAATAGCAGTGGGGAGCCTGTGCCAACACAGAGTGAGTATCTGCCCATGCTGCCCTGCTCATCTGCAACAGTGCAAGCCTGCAGCAGTTGCAACCCTTTGGAAACAAAAGATTCATTTGTTCTGAGCCAGGATGTGAGTGAGACTTGCTTGGGAGTGTGGTCAGAGTGAGGGGTTCTGGAGCACAGGCAGAATCTTTGCCTTCTGGGCCAGTATTAGTCTAGCAGGAATTTAAGGATTTAAGAGGCTTTTTGCCTGCGCTGTGTTAGGAATGCAGTGGGGAGCAAACAAAGCCTGTGAGCAGGTATTTGTCGAAGTGGATTGGCAGGTGGGGGGGTGAATGCAGTCAGGAGAGGAGGGTCTCAGCTCCTCTGAGTTAACTCTTGTTCATCTGCTAACACTTCACCAGGAAGGATCTGCTTCTCTCTCTGTGGGAGGAAAGAAGGGTTAGGGAGCCCTGAGCAGAGAGGAGAGCTGTGTACCTGTGTGTCGCTCTCCCTTGACTTGTATTTAGGGCTTGTACATGAAAGACAAGTGCCCCAGCTCACACTGGCCTTAGCAGAAGGTGCTGAGTTGAGTGGATGCTCACAGCCCTGGGAAATGTGCACCAGAGCAGGCGAGTGGATGCTGCATCTGCATTTCCTGGCTCTGCCTGAAGCATCCTCTCTGCTGGTGACAGGACTGGAGAGGCTCCTGCAGAGCAAAGGGCAGCAGAGTGGGTGTCCCCAGCTGTGCTGTGTCTGCAGCCTCCCTCCAGACAGGAACTGGTGTCCCTGCAGGGTTTGCTGGCCAGGAGCAGCTGCTCTCATGTTGTGTCAGCTAAATCATAGTGCTGGCTCTGCCTGTGCAGCTGTTTGGGGATGTTCAGTGGGAGCAAAACAAACCAGGCAGGGTGAGAAGACACCGGGGAATTCCTGCTCAGTGCCTGAAGCAGGGATAGTTATGGGAAAACACATGGTAATTTGTCTGTGGATCTTAGAGCTATCACTGGTGTGCCCGAAAGCTGGGTGAGAAGAACAAAGGGCTGCAGAGTTCATGCAGACAAGAAGAGAGGTGAGATTTGAGGCTCTGAACCCCTGGTGCCCGACTCAGCGGGGCTGTGCAGGGTCTCCCTTGGTCAGAGCAGCACTACTGAGGCAGAAAACTCTCAGAACTTCTCTCCCGTTTTTTTCCCCAGCTCTGCTTTGTCACTCACTTGTGTTAGTGTGTCATGGAATTGCTTGGGTGGGAAGGGACCTGTAGAGGTCATGTAGTCCAACCTCTGGCTCCACTCTCGGGTTATGCTGACAGTGGGGTGCAGGGAGATGGGTTGGGATCGTTGCTATTACTGGTGGCAGATGTAGGCTGTGCTGGCTACAGAAGTGTTTGTGATGCACAGTGGGAGGCAGCAAGGGCCCACAGTTTCTGGGGATGCTGTGAGAGCTCAGCACCTTCTAGTGCAGCGCTGTTCCTGACAGGGACACCCTGGGCATCCCAACTCCCTCCCACCCAGCTGTGAGTTTCCCCTTCTCTTGCCTAATCCCTGATGTCGGTATCACTCACAGAAAACAAATCAGCTTCCTTTCATTAGCAAGTCAACGGAGTTTTCTGGCAAATCTTAAAGCACACAGGCCGGCCCGTGCCCTCTGCCTGGGGGTCTTCTGGCTGCTGTCAGAGCTGGAGAGTGCTGGGGAGGCTTGTGCCGGCAGCTCCCAGGCCTTTGTCAGCCAGAGCCGGTGCCGGCATGGCCCTGGGGAGCAGTGATGAACTCCACCAGCAGCCCTTGCAGAAAGACCCTTTTATTTGCATCCAGCGAACACAAGTTTTTTCAGGGCAGGGCTGGCAAGGGGCCAAGCATGTGAAAGTTGAAGGCTCAAAGCTGCCTGGAGAGTGAGAGGTTTAATCGCTTGCAGAAAGAGGATCACGTCTTTGGGCAGAGCCTGTGCCTGCTGGCAGCTGGCCGAGTAGGGGAAAGGTAGAGCCCTGCTCATGCTCTCCCCGTGGCGCTGAGACTCCAAAATAATGGGGTGGGGTTGGGGAGGGAGAGGGGGAGGTGATGGAGACAGCTCCAGGCATGCCCTGCCATCCCTGAGGATGGATGTTCATGCCAGGTTAGTGAACTCCTCCCCCGCCACCCCCTCCTGTCACGGCTGGAAATCCTGTTAGGTGAACACAGAGCCTGAGGCAGCTCCAACCTTGTTGTCGTGCTTGGCTAAATAAAGGGGGAGGGAAAGGAAAACAGAGGAGCAGCCAGGAGGGTTTTTTGTTCTGCTGGTGCTGTTTGGATGTGCAACATGCACTGAAACTAAGAGCATGTTCCTTAAACAAAAAGATTGAGTGGAGGCTGTTTAAGCAGCTGCATCTCATTCAGCTGCTGGAGAGTCCCTGTGGCATCAGGAGAACAGGAATTCAGCACAGTGAGCGTGGCCAGGTCCCAGAAATGGGAAACAGGCAGGAATGGTGTTGACTCCTGCATGCTGGGACTGCTAATCATCCACCTGGCACCATCCCACTGATGCAGTGGGGAGAGCAGGTGAGGAGCTGGGCAAGTCCTGCATCTCCCTGCTGATGCCCATGTAAGTGGGAGCCTCTGGCTGGGGAGCCTTGTTTGCTTCCCTGCCTGTATTCACCCAGAGAGTTGGGATACTGGGGATGCACTCAGCCCTGGCAATGCTGGGTGACTGTGTGGTTTTGATCCTTCATGAAAAATGCCCTCCATGCCTGTGTGTGTGAGCTCAGGATAGGGCTGGGGCCACTCACTTGTCCCATGGTGCACTGATGGTGGCACCAGTCCTGTGCTGGCATTGGCCCTGGGGGGTGTGGGGGATGTGACCACCAGTTCTGCTGGCTGTGGGAGAGGGTCTGCCTCTGCCAGAAGGGGAATGTTCATGATGGGAGGGGAGGGATATGTTGGAAATGGGTGAAAGGTGGTGGCAGATGTCACACTTCTGTCCCCTGAGTCCCTCCTGACCTTTTTTCCAGTTGGGCTCTTCTCTTTGCCCCAGTGCAGTGTTGGGGCTCCCTAGCACCCAGAGACGATGGTGTGGGGGGTGATGCCCTGCATGGGCTGCTTTTGCTCTTGGCAGCTCAAAGGCCTCATTTTTCCCTGCTCCATCTGCCTCTGGGGATGGCCTTGGCTCTTGGAGGAGGCCCCTCTCCCCACTGCTGCTCTGGATCATGGTGTCAGCCCTGACCCTGGGGCAGCTACCATGAGGGGACCCCCACAGGGTGCTGCAGCAGTGACCAGCACCCCAGCACAGCCCAGTCTTGAGGTTTCTTCACTCATCTGTCTCAGGGTCATGATGGCAACAGCTGTGAACCATCACAACCCATTGGCCTGGCGAGGGAAGAACAGGCTCTCTTTGTCTGGGGGTGATGGGGGCACCTGTCCCTGCTGACAAAGAGCCCCTTGACTGTGGAGCAGCCTGGGGCTGAAGTCCCTGCACATCCTTCTGTGGCCTTTTGACTCGGGTGTTGTAACAGGTTCCCTGCGCCCCATCTCTCCCAACTGCTGTGGGTGGTGGTTCCTGGGTGGACTTTTATCAGTGCTGTTGAAATGGTGCTTTGCTGGCAGCTCTGGGCAAAGTCCCTGTGGGGCAGAAGGAGTGGTGGGGGCCCAGCCAGCCTGTGGATGGAGGGGGACAAGCTTCACCATGGGCAATCCACTCATGCAATGAGCTGGGGCTCCCAGTCCACCCACCCCTTCCCTGCCCTGGTCAGGGTCACCCAGCCTGGCTCTGTGCCTGCTGCTGGCAGGTTGCCTGGTGGGATGTCTGGCTGGGGCCACCACAGTTGCTGGGAGAAAGAGGTTGTGTGCTGGAGATGCTTGGGTGCCTTCCTGTCAGGACTTGGGGTTTCTTTCTGCCCCTGAGGCCCCTTGAGCCTGCTTCACCCTTGGGGTGGGATGGGGATGCTTGGCCAGGTTATCCTGGCCCAAACGGGCAGCTCCTGCCTGTGGGCACAAAGGGAGCTGGGAAGCATCTTGGTCCTTCCTCGACAGGGAGCCCTGCTCTTCAGCCAAGGTCAGCCCCGGCTGGCCCAATGCCTGGCTTCTGCCTTGGCCAGAAGCCCAAGGAACTCTGCTTGGATAAATGGGAAGATGTGGGGTCATGTGTTTAAAGATGCTGCAGTGGGGGGCCGTGGCCCCCAGCACGTGCTCAGAGCTGCAGCCATGCACAGCTGTCTGGGCGTGTGGCCAGGGCTGCGGGTGCCGGGGCCATGGTAGGAGCAACCTGCTGAGGAAGTGGGGCTCAGGGCCATCTCCTCACTTGCTGCTTCCTTCCCCTGCAGAGCTCCCAGAGGATTGCCACCAGCTCTTCCTGGCTGGGCAGCAAAACAGTGGCATTTTCCAGGTGCAGCCTGTGGGATCTCAGCCCTTCAAAGTCTACTGCGATATGACTGCAGGTAAAGCCACAGAGGTGTCCTGCAATGCTTGGCAGGGTGCTCTTGCAAGTGGTAACCCCAAATGACAGCTGTCATCTCTCCCTGCCCACAGATGGTGGCTGGACAGTGATCCAGAGACGTACAGATGGCTCTGTGGACTTTGACCAGCTGTGGGATGCCTACAAGAATGGCTTTGGAGACCTCCGTGGTAGGTGGATGGTGATGTCTGTCATCTCATAGCTTAGCAAAAGATATTCCCCTTGCTGACCCCTGGAGCTCTTTGTGCTGCAGAGGGGGGATGCTGCTTGCAGAGCAGGAGTCCTTGGTCTTCCAGGTGCCAGACAGTGTTTCAGACACTGCAGTGCCCTGGGTTGTCACTGTTTGTCTCTAGAGCATGCTCACGTCTCTGCTTTGCACAGTGTGTTGTGTTCCTGCAGCCAATGCCATGGGTCTTATTTTAGGTGACTTCTGGCTGGGTCTCGAGAAGATACATCACCTTGTCCAGGAGGGAAAACACAGTCTCCTCATTGAGCTGGAAGACTGGGAGGGAAATTCGCAGGTGGTTCAGTTTGTCTTTAGCCTTGGTGGTGAGAGCACAGCCTACATGCTGAACCTGCTGGGGCCTCTGTCTGGAGAGCTGGAAAATGCCATTGGAGACTTTAGGCAGCTGCCCTTCTCCACTCGGGATCGTGACCATGACCTCAAAGCTGACACAAACTGTGCCAAACACCTCTCAGGTCAGTATGGGCTCTTCTGTTCCAGTGGTGTGCACTTCCCCTTCCCTGCACTGTCTGGTGGTGGCTGAGTGGGACAGGGACCCTGTGGCACTAGACCCCTTTGGTGCTGAGCCTGTCTTGTCCCCTGCTTCCCTGGGACAGTTGCATCCTTGGGAGGAGCTGTGCAGGGAACCAGGAGGGAAGTTGAAACTGAGGAGGGGGAATTGATTCAGGTCTTGGCCTGAGCATCTGTCCTTGTAAAGCTTTGCTGGCTGCCAACTTGCTTGGAACCCTTTCCAGCAGAGTGGAGACCTCCCTCCCGAGATGGGGCTGGTGAATGGTTTGAGGGGATTTTGCACACAAGAAGGAGCAGCAGAGATTTGCAGATGCATCCTGAAGTCAAACAGGACTGTAAAAGGCTTCCCAGGGCAGGGGATGATGCCTTGACTGTTCATGAGGTGGTCTTGTAAGGTCCTGAAGCCCTGAAGAAGTGGGGGAAAGGGGACAGTGGCTGCCTTAAACGTGGGTTTCTTTTCTGTCTGGAATTTCTGTGGGCTAAGATTACCTCTGTGTTGCCTTGGTAGGTGGCTGGTGGTTCAGCACTTGTGGCCATGCCAACCTCAATGGGAAGTATTTCCGCTCCATCCCCCGTCAGAGGCACGAGCGCAAGCAAGGCATCTTCTGGAAGACATGGAAGGGCAGGTACTACCCACTGAAGTCAACCATCATGAAAATCCAGCCTGCAGCACTGGAAGCAGAGCCCTAGTGCTGCCACTTGAGACTTGACCTTTTTTACGGAGCATGGACCTGAGCTCCATCACTTGGTGTTTACAGAAAAGAAGCCCCCCTCCCTGGGAAGTCCCCTGAGGAGATCTCCCTTGGTTAGCAGCCCTTTAGTGGCATGACACAGCTCCTTGCTATAAGTAAAACAGCTCCATGTTGCCAAAACCCCTGGATGGGAACTCCCAAACCTGAAGAGGAGCCACCAGCAGGGAGATCAGCCTCCAGAGCATGCACAATGGTCTTCTGACCTGTCAGGTGCTGCTGCAGCATATTCAAGTTGTCTGGTGCTTTTTTGTCTTGTCTTAACATTTCTGTACTGTTTTGATGAGCTGGGGCTGGGGCAAGGGGAGCACATGAAGTGTCTCCCTGCCCTGGACCCCATCGCTGGGTACGGAGCCTTGCTGTGTCCTGACTTTCACTGTTGTTCCCAAATGATATCCCACATACCCTTCTGTGAGAGCCCCTGGAGTCTCCTTCCCCTGCCAGGGCTGGGGGCAGTGAGCCTTGGGCAGCTCCATCTGTGCAGCCACTGCCCTGCTGAGCTGTGGTGTTTGGTGGGGGTGCTGAGGGTCACCTCTGCAGAAGGGGACCTCAGGCTCACTTGCCATCCCTCTGAAGACCTGTATTTCTGCCTGTGCTGAAATTTGCCAGGAGCTGGGAAAACCACTTCCAGCTCCAAGGATGATGGGTGGCATCCTGCAGGTGTGTTCACGAGGGCCAGGTCCTAGGGGGCTGAAGCTCTGCCTGGAGCCTGTCAGTACTGCTGGGGAGGGGTAGGACAAGCAGGTACAGAGCAGTGACTGTTCCTGGGCAGGACCAGCCCTGCTGTCACTGTCAGCCCCCCTGAACCTGGGGGCTGCCCTTTCCCACTAGACACTTTGTGCTCTGCAGAGTGACTGGCACTGTCCCACTTGTGTGTCCCAGTAGTAAAAGACCAGTGGACAGGAGCATTTCTCTGCAAGAGCCGCACCTCATCAGGTATGTACCCTGGTGTCTGGCAGCACCTCTGCCTTCAGGGTGGGTGTCTGGGAAAATGTGGCCGAAACTGGTCCCCAGAAACTGTTACAGGCCAAGCTGCAGTCTTGGGGCTTCCCAAGCATCTCTCCCTATTGAAGTCATATTGACTACTGTGCTAGAGCTCCTAGCTGCTAAATACTGGACAGAGTTGTTTGTAGGATGTTGGATCCTGTTCATGAATTCTTTGTTTTAATTTGTTTCCATATTTAAATGCAGTGTTAATAACAATGTGGTGTAATTTATAAATGTTGATGCTGGAAAGAAAAGCAAGTGTAGTTTGTGTATTTTAAACTTTTTTTTTTTGTACTAAAATATCTTTTCTCAAGATGTCTTTTAATAAAAACAAGCCTGTAACTGTCCTGCCTGGATTATTTGCCTGATGGTTTACCTGTGGCAGGTGTTTGGGAACACTGTGAGGGCTCTGCATTCACAAACTTCCCGTGTTGGAAGTGTGACCAGAACACTCAGCTCCCCTCTGCCCTCCCTTTTCAGCTGTAGCCTTATGGAGCTCTGAGATAAATCCCTGCTATAGTGCTCAGCAGCAGTTTCAGTCTGTTTGAAGTTTATGCACTCAAACTTTTTTTCTGTCTGTAAATCAGGCCTTGGGGCAGCAAGTTTATAAGTGATGATGAGCTGGGTTTTCTTATTTCTTGATGGCAGACTTTTGCACCAGGGAGATATTCCTTGTAGGTGGCTGGAAAAGCCTGGGGCAAGTCTTTAGAAATGAGCAGAGGCCGTGGTCTGGATCATCCAAGCCCTGTTAAAGTCAGAGCTGATCAGGACAAGCCCCACTAAGTAGCAGCCTTTTACCTGTTCATACCACGAGTGTAGTAATTTTCAACAGCCTGTATTGTCTTCTGGGAACTGATTACAGATGTAGGAGTGAAGTGAACTGGGGATAGTGCCGGAGCCTGGAAGATGATGGGGGCAAATTCCAGCAGTGCTCACGATCCCATATATAATTTTTTTTTCCCAGCTCCCATATATTGGAGCTGGAGAAAACCAAGGAAGGGAGACAAAAATTGCTTGTTGCAGGACGGAGAGATAAGACTGCTCTAATTCCCTGAGCAGCTCTACAAATACCCGATGTACCTAAATGTGGCCCCAGCTTTTGTGTCTGCCCTGCTTCCCCTGCTGCCCAGGGTCAATGATAGCCCCAAGTCCAACTATGCAAACAGCCCATTATACCCAGCTCTGTGTGTCTGTCTGCTCACTTCTGCATTCAGAAATACTTTTTAATATACCATTCGCTTAATTCAAAACTTTAGTCCCTGAGTGTACCAGCAGCTACTGGAGTGTGTGTTTTAGACTGGATGTTGAAGTGATGAGACTGAGCTGGTTTTTATGCATCAAATAGCTGGTGAAGGAGCTCTGCTGCTTTTACTCATTGCCAGGTTTTTCTGGTAGACCTGGGGTTTGTTTCCCAGTAATGCATTTAATCCAGAGGAGGTGCTGATGACTGGTGCCAGCCAGTACCAGATGACAGCCAGGGTTTGGTAAATGCCAAATAGGTACATGCTAAATGCCCAAATCTTGCCTGTCCCAGGGATCACAGCTGCTGCTTTTTTTGTGCCTCTCTGTCTTGTCTGTTTTGCTGCACAAGTCTCCACATCCCATCAGTGTCACCTCATGACCCAGGCCATCCCTCCCACCCTGGAGCATGTGGAGTCCCAGGACCCTTCTGCAGAAGAAGCAGGTTATGGCTCTGTGTTTTCATCTGAAATCCCACTGGAATACTGCAGGTCCTTTGTTTTTAACAACTACTTGAACTGCAGCTCGTGGCAATGTCTGGGAGCTGCCATGGGGCTCCCTCAGGCACCTGTGAGAGCCCAGCACGGAGTGTGGGCACCACCAGGCCACTGAGAGCTGCCGCCCCCCAAAACCGACCGCGGCTCCTGCACCGGCTGGGACCGGCTGTGCCAGCAGCTCCTGGCAGGGTGGGCCACTCGGGGCTTTGAGACCCCCCAGCGACAGCGGGCAGGAGGAACGGTGCTCGCTCTGAGAGTGTGGCGTGGCTGTGCCAAAGCGGGGGTGGGATAGGGCTGCGGGGCACAGGTATGGGTGGGGCAGGGCTTTTGTGTCCCGAAGCACTGCAGGGCAGCCTGGGGCTGTGCTCCAGTGTGTGGCACGGGGCTGGCATGTGCCTTGGTGCCAAGCTTGGACTCGTCAGTAGAAGCAGGTTGACTCAGGATTCTCACAGAGATTGGTTGATCAAGATGACGTTGCACATCAGGTACCAATGTCCCAGCCCAGCTGTGTTTGTGGCCCCCAAAACTGGGGAGAACCCTGATCTGCTGCACAGAGCTCCCTCTGAACAGCAGGAACAACTGCTGGGAGACCCAACAGTGGGGCCTTGAGCCCTTTTTCAGTCACCAGTGGAATCCAAATCGCTCTTTGGCAAAAAGGGGAGATGTTTGTGTGTACACAGAGCTGCACCAGCTTGGAACGATGGGCTGAACCCCTCAGTGGCACTGAGGTGCTGGAGTGGGTAAGCCAGAGGCATTATCTCAAGGCCCCCACAGTGGGGGTGCACCTCAACAGAACAAAAAAGGCAAATTGGCAAAGCCCCACTGAGATCTCAAACCTGCCACACAGCCAAGGAACAGCAAACTGAGAGCAAGAGACAAGTTCTCCACCCACCAAAACTCTTCAGGCACCTCCAGCCCACCACTTGGTCTCATCAGCTCCAGAAAGGGTCACACTTTCAAAGCTGTCCCTGGCTCCAAAGGCCTGTATGTGCCTGGCAGACAAAGGGGTGTCAGGACTCTCCCAGTCCTCCCAGTAGTTTCAGCTCTTCCACTGGAGCTCAGGAGCACTGAGCACAACTTGATTTTCCAATGGATGCATCTGGTACAACTTTGCACCCACACCTTTACCAGGGACACCTCCCAGGCAGAGTGTTCTGGAGTGGCTCCCTGAGAGTGATCATGGACATCCAGGGTATCAGATCCCACTAAGAGGGCAGGAAGGGGAAATGCTGGCTCAGGCATCCCAGGTAGGCAGTGCATCCCAGGGCATTGCAGGGGCTGAGGATCCCAGAGCAAGCTGCAGTATCTTAGGTGACCACTTGCAGCAAGTTTTTACTATGTTAAAAAACAAAACAAAACAAAAAAGGAGATGGCTCAGGCCTGGCAGCTCTTCAGGCTGTGAGTCCCAGCAGTTTAAGAAAATACCTGGGGCTTTCAGGCCCCCTGCTGCCTGCTGAGGAGTACATGCAGTTCAGGGGGCTCGGTGTACAGCTGTAGTGAGAGCTGCAGGGTGTGCCTGGGTGTGTGGAGGGCACAGGGGGCTCCCTGCGGGTCACTGGAGCTGCTGCTGCAAAGGGACTTTGGTCCCAGCAGTGACAGCCTGGGGCAGTGCCAGAGGGACCCCCAGACTGGCATCGGACCAGTTGGACAGAAAAGTTTCCTTAGTAGTTTGGTGACCCAGGTGGGACCCCAGACAACCCTCCCACCCCCACGGAGTCCCCCTCTCCAAGCACCCAACTGCTGCCACCAGGTGAATTCACCTGTATCTTTGGAGCAGGGAGGAGCCAGAGCCTTCGTGTTCAAATACCCTGAGCTCCTTCAGTGTAAAGGCTAAGGGTGGACTTGAATCCCTTTGTTGGGGCAGCATTTTGTTCAGATTTGGTGATGCTCTTCTGGGAGTTGGAGCCCCTTGGAAGGCACATGCAGAAAGAGGGTGGAGTATATCTTTTTAGCATGTAAAAAGGCATTTTAAGTCCCTCTTCAAGCTTGAAATGGTGGGAGTTAGCCCTGGCATAGGAAAGGGGCCGCCCTTGGCCAGGGCTGTGCAGGACAGTTCTCTGCTGTGCAGGAGGATCTACCAGGCTGCCCCAGAGCAGCAGCTCAGCACAGCAGTGCCCTCGATTCCCATTCCCACGGCAGATTCCTGGATCCCAGGGAGTGTAGGTTGGAACTGTGTGGCCAGGCCAGCCCTGTGTTCATGTCTGAGGGCCGTGGCCTTGCAGGGACTGGGATGGTCTGGGAGCTTGGCTGATCTGGGCTCAGACAGAAAAGGCTGATGGAGAGCTGTTGAAGCATTTTAAAAGATGAAGGGGGAAGTTACTGGAAATCATGGGCTAAAGACAATCTTTAATGTTTGGAGATTCCTTCAAGACATTTTGATCTAACAGTTGATTTTTATTATTTTTTTCCTTTGTCAGCTTCCTGAGAGCTGCTGTGGCTGTGCAGCCCCTGGTGCCCGGCTGGGGGGCACAGACCCCTTGGAAGGGGCTCGCCCCTTGGGCTCACTGTGCACACGAAGCCTCCTCCAAAAGGGAAGTTCGGGGGATGTGCATGCAGAGGCATCTCAGCTTTCAAATGTGAGCTCCTTGTGGGGTTTCTTTCCTGGCAAATTTACTTTTTTTTTGTGAATTCAGATTTAGTTGAGTGGACTGTTGGGGTGCAGAAGGTGTTTGTCAGCTCAAGCACTGCTTTGTTTTTGTGAGTACGTGAGATTCCCTGTGGAACAGCACTTGCTTATAATGTTGTTATTTCTGCATGTATTTCTAATAGAATATTTATAAAAGCACATTTTTCTGCATGTAGATTTATATTGTGAGGGAATGGTAAACATAAAAATAATATTTGAAGACTTCCCCCAGAATAAGGAGAGCTGTTCTTGAAGATCTGTTGCTTTCCATTCATGAAAGGAGGGGCATCGTCCATGGCCAGGACTGGTAGCATGGGCACAGCAGGAGGAAACCTTCTTACACTAATGCTATTGATATTAACTTGGGGAAAACTTCCATTTTCTTCAGGAGGATGATGTGCAAGGAGCCCTGCCTGAGCAGGAAACTGGTTCTGTTGCCTAATGCTTTGTATTGCCCTTTCAGTGAAAAGGAAAGGAAAAGAGTTTTGCTATTAAAAAAATAGTAATATATATATAAAGGAAAAAATGCTTTAAAGTGCTGGTGTGGTCTTCATGAGGCAGAGGGTTAGAGCTCAGTGAATCTGCAGAAGACTTTGGCATTTACCACACTGGAATTAAGGTATAAAATTACTGGGTGAATCTGTTCTTGGACAATATGTAGATGATTTGTCATTAGCAAATTGTGATAAACAAATTTGTGATTAGCAAATTGTATACCAGACACTGCACATCTCCAACCAAACCTCAGCTGTGTCAAAAGAAAGTTAAATATTTAGGCTTTATTTTGGGGAGGGAGCAGCAAATGACAGACCCAGAAAGCACAGAGGTCCCTCAGGGATCCTTATGGGGATCAGCGTTATTTAATACCCCCATAAATGACACAGATGAAGGGATCAGGTGTACCCTCAGCACAGGTGACACCAAGCTGAGGGTGCAGGTGACACACCTGAGGGATGGGGCCATCCAGAGGGATCTACACAGGCTCTAGAAGTAGCTGGTGGGAATCTCAGGAGGTTTAAAAAGACGAAGTGCTGGTGCTGCCCCTGGGTCAGGGCAGCCCCCGGGATCAATCCAGGCTGGGGATGGGCAGATGGAGCAGCCCTGGGAGAAGGGTCTGGGTGTGCTGGTGGGGGAGAGGCTGGACATGCCCCTGCCCAGAAACCCCCCGTGCCCTGGGCTGGTCCCACAGGGTAGGCAGCAGGATTGGGGAGGGATCCTGCCCCTCTGCCCCCCCAGGTGAGACCCCCTTGCAGAGCTGCCCCAGCCCTGGGGACATCACAGGAGGTACATCAGCCTGTTGGAGAGAGTCCAGAGGAGGCACCAGGATGGTCAGAGGGATGGAGCTGCTCTGCTTGGGAGGAAAGCTGAGGGAATTGGGAATATTCACCCTGGAGAAAGAGAAGGCCTAACTGTGGCCTTCCAGAAGGGAGCTACAACACAGAAAGGGCTATTTCCAAGGGCCTGGAGTGACAAGGCAAGGGGAAATGGCTTTACACTGACAGAGAGCAGGTTTGGATTAGGTATTAGGAATAGATTCTTCCCTGTGAGGGTGGGCAAGCCCTGGCACAGATTGCCCAGAGAAGCTGTGGCTGCCCCATCCCGGGAAGTGTCCAAGGCTAGGATGGACGGGATTTGGAGCAACCTGGGATAGTGGAAGGTGTCCCTGCCCATGGCAGGGGGTGGAAAGAGATGAGCTTTATGGTCTTCTCCAACCTATTCTGTGATTCTGTGACTATGGAACTGTCTTTCAGGACTGACGACTGCTGCAGAGGGAGAGGATCCACCTGACTAAACGCCCATCATACAGCTGGATAACCATGTCACACTGTGGGTGAGCAGCTGGCTCACAGGTTGGGCGCAAAGGGTTGTAGTGACTGGGGTAACATCAGGCTGGCACTGGTCACTGGTGGGGTTCCACAGCATTCCCTTCTTGGACCAGTTCTCTCTTCAATATCAACAATTGCAACAGTCATAGATTTTTTTTGTGTGTGTCTTCTCTTGCTTCTGCAAGGATGCTGAAACAAAGTCAACTAAAGTTCTTGACAGTATCGTGGCAAACCTGCTCCTGTGTGCTGCTGAGAACCAGTTGTCTTTCTGGATTAGGCACTCCATGGGCACTCACTATTAGCGTAAGAAAATAAGACCAGGTATTATATCCTGGATTACACCTTGGACTATTAGAATTACAATTATTGTGGGGAGTCAGGGACAGGTAACAGAAGCAGAATCCTGGCAAGGAGGAGGCACAGGGAGCCTTGACATGTGCAGCACATCTGGGAAGGGGGAAATTAATTCACAGCTATACAGACCTTGATATGCTTTCAGCGTTTGTCATGTAGCAGGAATGTTATGGAAAGGGGATTTTTCATATCAGCAGGACAGGAGAGTATCCAATGGAGAGGCAATATGCAGTTTGCTAGAAGTAGTACAATCCCCTGCAGAAATTGCTGTAGTACCCTGTCCAGCCCACACTAGAGGTTTTCCAGGGGTTGGCAGAGGGGATGCCCCAGCTGATGCAGCTGTGAAGACACAGCTAGGCAGCCTCTGGGATGATGTGTCACTGGGAATCTGATGGTTGCCCAGCATGAAAGGACAAATTTGACAGACTCTCAAACTATGAGAAGGATGGCTCAACAGAAAGAAAGAGATGACTGGAGAAGTGGGAGGCAACTCAAAATGATGATGGAATACAGTCAGCTGGGGAAAAACTGATTCTGCCAAAGAAATATTTAGTCACTGTGGTGGGATGACTTCAAGATAAAGCCCATAGAGGGACAGGGGCAGTAGCCAGCCAAGCACAAAAAATGTGGGCAGCTCCCAAAATTTACACCACTGCAAAATGAATTACTAATAGCTGCCCAATTACCCAAAGTTCTTAAGTACCAGTAAGTCAGCGTTAGGAAGGCAACCATGAGCCTGCTTCCCCTTCCAGCAGCTGCACAGAGACTGCAGACATGTCACCTCTCACTGGGGACAAGCATTTGCTGGTGATAATAGATCAGCTTCCCAACAGGAAGGCCTTATACAGGATGAGCAGTAAAGACCTGGCTAAAGGTCTTGATATGGGGTTCCAGAGCTGAAAGAGACAGACAGAGGTGCTCATTTTACAGCAAGTATAATCCATCAGCTGTACAAGTTTTGGGGGATAGAGAGGAAACTACATACACTGCATCAGCCACAGTCTTCAGGACAGGTAGAGAGAATGAATAGAATGTTGAAAAAGAATAGTGAAGATATGCATATACACTAATCTGAAACGGCCAGAAACCTTACATTTGATGCTGTGCAATGCCCAGAATACCCCATGACAACCTGTAGGACTGACACCACCAGAAATTCTTTTTGGAAGGCAATTAGCTGTACCAGGACCTTATATCCCAGCTATGACCAGTTTATTGGATGGAGATTGACTCAGTGTGTTATATATATGCAGAAAGAGTTCAAAGAGCAAATTATTCTCGATGGTATCAACCAATTCCCCCTGAAATACAGGTACATGATATACAGCCTGGAGATGGAATTTTAAATAAGATATACTATAGAAAATCCAAATTAGAATCTAGATGGGAAGGGCCATGTGCTGTTTTAAGGTGTTCCTATTTTGCTGTTAAAGTTTTAGGTAAGGAAAATTAGATACACCATTCTCACATCAAACCTACAATGTTCAATCACTTTCACTAGTGGTGTCCCCCAGGGATCAGTCCAGGACCCAGTCCTGTTCAATGTCTTTATTGATGATAAGGATGCAGGGATTGAGTCCAGCCTTAGTAAATTCATGGACAATACTAAACTGGGTGGGAGGGTAAGAAGACGCTGGAGAGGGATCTGGACAGGAGGGTGGATCCCAGTGAGGGTTGGGCTTCTCACCCAGGCACCCAGAGACAGGATGAGGGGACAGAGTCTCAAGCTGTGCCAGGGAAGGTTTAGGCTGGACATTAGGAGGAATTTTTTTACAGAAAGGGTGATTAGGTATTTTAAACAGCTACTTGGAGAGGTGGTGGAGTCATCATCCCTGAAGGTGTTTAAGGAAAGATTGGATGTTGTACTTCATGACATGTTTTAGTTGACACAGTGGTGTTCAGTCATAGGTTGGACTCTATGGTCTCAGAGGTCTTTTCCAACCTTAGTGATTCTGTGACTCAGATTCTGCGATTGACTGGTTGATAAATAACTGACTTCTGAGAATCCTTTGTGATTTTGTGTTGGCATTCATTTAACCATTTGTGCACATGAATCTATGTTGTACTTTGCCCTATGAGTGTTGTTGGCCCTATTTCTGTTATGTTTCTTTACTTGTGATAATGTTGTATGTAAGGGCAGTGCTTAAATGCTTTGGAAGTTTTTTCTTCTTCCTTCCTTTCAGTGTATTAGCAGATGTGTTTCATTAAAACAAAGAGGGGGCAGCTGCAGTGCAAGGTGCAGGTTGTGCCTGGGGGGGGGAAAGGGTTGGGACCTGGCAGTGACCTTTTGCCTTACCAAGGGTTTGGGGCCCTGTGGGGCTGGGCAGGGGTCCCTGGTCACTCCAGGACTCTGCAGGAGCCCAGGAGCAAGGACAGACCTTGGAATAAATATCAGAATCAGGATGGGCACAGACTAGGAGGGGGCACAAGACAGGGGTTGCCTTTGTCCAGGGTCCTTCTCCTGGGGCACCAGCTCGAGCTGTTCTGTGTCTGCACCACAGGATTCAGTCTGGGACTGTGCTCTGGAAAACCTGGGCCTGAGTTGGTGAGTGGAACTGGTCTGACTGGGGGACTGTGGAGTGTGTGGGGATCACGTGGGGCCACCATGGGGTCACTGAAGCTGCTGCTGCGAAGGGGTTTCGGCCCCAGCAGTGACAGTCTGGGGTGCCAGACCTGAGCTGTCAGACAGGGGAGTTTACTTTGCAGTTTGCTGACCCAGTTGGGACCCTGGGCCACTGCCTTGGAGTCTCGATGGCCTATGGCCAGTTTGAGGACACAGGTGCGATTTCTAGAAAGGGTTTGCAAATATGTTGCAAACATGCCAAAAGTGACACACAGCTTGTTTTGGTGACACAACACTGATTCTCCAATGCAAAACACATCGCAGGCCTGGGGGACTCCTGAATGTCAAGAATGTGGGGACTATGGGCTTGTGCTTCACCCCACGCCATCCTGGGGCAGCATCTGTCCTCTGACACCAAGTCATCATTTCCACTCCCTGAAGCCACGTCTAAGCTCTGCCCCAGGGGATTCTGAAGCTGTATGGCATTCATGGGGATCCCTCTATCATGAGGATACCTCCTCTTTACTTTTGACAGCAACTCCCAGGCATTGGAAGAGGAAAGTAAGAAAGTGATTTTCATCCAAACTGATAAAAAATAGCTTTGGTCATTTTTTAGGCCTCCCTCAGTCTTCAGTTCAGAACCAATTAAGTTACTTCTGATAATGAAAACAAGATGTTTTACTTCTGCTATGCAGGGAGCAAAGGCTTCCTTTGCAGACCAGCAAGGGGTCACCCTCCACTCCCTTGTGTCATACAGCCACTCACTGGATGTGGCATTATCAGGTGTGGGACACTCAGCATGGAGTAATAGTCCTTCCCAGGAGATTTTGCATCCAACATGTTCCAGCTTTGCTCCTCCTGATGCTGTTTAAGTCATCGGTTGGGTGCTCAACAACCCTGGTGTGTGCTCCAGTCATTACCCACCAGGGTTATTCGCTGGGGTCCTGTGGGAACAGGAACAGCATCAATGGGAGAAAGCAGTAACACCTTCCTGCAGATCCTGGTGTTAAGGCTCCCTTTGGCATGGGAAGGCTTGAAAGTCCAATAGTCTGTGCTGCATGTGAGCATCAAAACTGCCAAGGAAAGCAAGATTTCCACCCCACTCCTCCAGCCATCACTGTCTGTCACAGAAGAACTGGCCCAGCCTGTTGCTAGGCTGGATCTGGAATCTTCCCTAGACCACTGGTTCTATGGATTTTTGGCTTTCCTTCCCTGCTGCTTCCATGGCCTGACACGCAGCAGGGATACTGGCAGCAGGCTGGCTGTGTGTGTCTGCAGTGTGCTGGTTTTCACCAGCTCTCAGAGACCGGGCCATGAACAGCCTGGCTGTCACTGAGCCGGACACCCCACTGGCCCGGGAGGCACTGTCAGTCTGGCTGCCGCCTCTTCGCTGCCCGCGCTCACCTATTAGCACTCACTTTTGGGAAGTGGGACCCCTTGGACACTGTGATCCCATCTGCCCAGAGCGTTCAGGTGTCTGGGGGAGGCCTGGGGCAGCTCAGTGCCACAGAGCCTGGAGGGTCTGAGCCTCTCCCCACCCCTCACTCCCACCCTGAGCATCTCCCAACTTCTTCGTCCCCAGTGTCTCAGCCTTGCTGCTGCTCCTCTGTGGTACCGGAGACCCACTAATCCTTTAGTCGGATAAGCGCTCCTGCGGGGAGGAAAGTAGGGCAGCCGAGCCGAGCCGAGCCGAGCACAGCCCAGAGAGGGAGAAACACTGCGGGGAGCGGGGCAGCTCCCAGCACATCCCGGGGACAGGAGGGAGCGGGGCGGATCCCAGCACATCCCGGGGGCAGGAGGGAGCGGGGCGGATCCCAGCACATCCCGGGGGCAGGAGGGAGCGGGGCGGATCCCAGCACATCCCGGGGGCAGGAGGGAGCGGGGCGGATCCCAGCACATCCCGGGGGCAGGAGGGAGCGGGGCGGATCCCAGCACATCCCGGGGGCAGGAGGGAGCGGGGCGGATCCCAGCACATCCCGGGGGCAGGAGGGAGCGGGGCGGATCCCAGCACATCCCGGGGGCAGGAGGGAGCGGGGCGGATCCCAGCACATCCCGGGGGCAGGAGGGAGCGGGGCGGATCCCAGCACATCCCGGGGGCAGGAGGGAGCGGGGCGGATCCCAGCACATCCCGGGGGCAGGAGGGAGCGGGGCGGATCCCAGCACATCCCGGGGGCAGGAGGGAGCGGGGCGGATCCCAGCACATCCCGGGGGCAGGAGGGAGCGGGGCGGATCCCAGCACATCCCGGGGGCAGGAGGGAGCGGGGCGGATCCCAGCACATCCCGGGGGCAGGAGGGAGCGGGGCGGATCCCAGCACATCCCGGGGGCAGGAGGGAGCGGGGCGGATCCCAGCACATCCCGGGGGCAGGAGGGAGCGGGGCGGATCCCAGCACATCCCGGGGGCAGGAGGGAGCGGGGCGGATCCCAGCACATCCCGGGGGCAGGAGGGAGCGGGGCGGATCCCAGCACATCCCGGGGGCAGGAGGGAGCGGGGCGGATCCCAGCACATCCCGGGG
>VXBX01000223.1:127408-145350 GCA_013400415.1 Scytalopus superciliaris | reverse complement strand
GGGCAGCGCAGCGCGTCAGGCCGCCTGTGCCGGGGGGTGCTGCGCGGCTCCTGCCCCCGCCTGTGGCCTGCCGGGCTGGCCAGGGCTGTGCCGGGGCTCCGTGCTGCTCCTCCTGCGCTGGCACCGAGCTCTGTGTGTGTGACTGTGTGTGTGTGTGTGTGTCCGTGTCCCGGCTCCGTGTGTGTGTCCAGGCTCCCCAGGACGGGCTCCTGCCTATCCAAAGCCTCGGGCTCGCCTTTGCCCCGGAGCATCCCCGGGCTCGGCCCGAGGAGCAGCGCAGGGGCTGTAACCCTTCAGCGGCCGGTGTCGCACCAGATCGCCTGTGGCACAAACCTGACTGTCACCCTTGGTAAGGCCAGCGCTGGCGGTGCCACCGGTGGGTGCCCGGGGGGCTGTGCTGTCGGAACACGCTGCTCGTAGCTGGGCCCTCGCAAGGGCAGCGCTGATTCCACTGTGGTTGTGGACCAAAGGAAGGATCACATCTGCAGGGAAATATTTATGAATGCATTTGTCCGTTTGCTGTGTTTGTTTTACAGTCTTGAAGATAGTAAGGGGAAAAAAACACGCTTATTTTTTCTCTGCCTATAAAGAAGGAGACCAGCGTCCAAAAATATGCTAAACTGTCTGGGTCTAAAGGAGTTTCCTTCTGAAGTCATTCCACTGTCTGTTTCCCAGGTGGTTTAATAGCCAGGAACTTGAAAGTCTAAAAATTTTACATCTTATTTTCTTTCTGTGAATAGTCAATTAGATAGGGGAAAGTGGCTGTGTCTTTTAAAAATACCTGTGCTGCTTTGAAATGCAGTTTTAATGTTATCTGGAGTGAGACTTAACCTGAAGCCATTTGGTCAGGATCTGTGCTGTGCTAGTGCTGGCACAGTTTGGAATACTTAATGAAAAATAGGGCAGAGAATAGTCCTTTTCTGTGCATCTTTTGGAAGGGGTCATTGTGTGAATGGTTTTTTGAAAAATAAATAATCAAATCCACAAAGAAACCCTTTTCTATCTACTCATCTTTTCCTTCCTTCCTCTGAGGCTTTTTGGAACTAGGAAAGAAATAATATAAATGGGACCAAGTTTTTCTGCTACAGGACCAACTCCTTTTCCTTTCTCTTTCATCTCCTCCAATACTGGAATTAAATACCAAGGGCAATTGACATAATAATGTCCAGAGGTTTGGTTGGCTTGTGGTTTAGCATCTTCTTAGCTACACAAATGGATTTTGAACTCAGTTCTGTCAGTCACATGTCGTGGTCAGAGGTAAAAATAATGGTCTAGAAGGGTTTCAGTTAGGGAAAGTTTATCTTTATTAAATTTAAGGCTTGACCAGTTCCCCTGTCACCAAAGGAGATTTGGCTGGACACTGGTTTTAGCTTTTTCATTTGCACTTTTTTAAGAAGTTTGCATCTTTGCACTGTAATTTTATTTAGGGTGACTGCAATGGTGCTTTGAAGTCACAATTCTTACACTGCTATATAGTGGGAGATCTGGAGGTGCTTGTACAGGAACTTCTGTAATTTAGAATAAATTATATTAGTCAGCTTTATGAAAAGTTTAAAAGGCAAAGAGCCCTGTTTTTTGTTAGTCTCTTTTATGGGAAATACTGCCTATAAATCAGTTTCTTGGGGTGAAAGTGGCCAAGGAGTTGGTGGCAGCAGTTCCTGTGTGCAGCTGGTCCTGCTGTTCCCTGGGTCTCACTGCCCATCAGTGTGAGCTCCAGGACTGGCCATTCTTGCAGGGCTGGATGGGCCTTACTGGCCTATCAGGGCCACTCTGGGGATGTGTGGTTACAGTCAAAGCTGCTCTGCTGAACTAGTGCCTCTTAATCTTAATTCCAAATTTCCCTTTCTTTGGTGTGTCTCCCAACAGTCAGATCTGCTTGTTTCATTGATCACAACAAAATGTTGTTTGTTACCAAATTGCCTGAGCCAGCCTTTGAGGGAAGAAGCCGAGCTGTGTGTGCAGGGCTGGGCAGGGCAGTGGGGCAGGGGATGTGACCCAAGCAAAGCCAGTGGTTCAGGGCTTTGCTCCCAATTAACTTTGTAGCTGGGACAGTGAAAAAGCAGGAGCTTTTCAGGATGAGTTTTGAATGGGTTGATCTGGAATTGAATTCATGACCTTTGAATAACTGTTAAGAGTATTGGAAGGCTTGTACCAATTAAAATGTGATCTGCACATTAATTTTGCTCTCAAATATTAGCTATTATCAGCGTTTATTTTAAAAATTAAATCTGAGGTTGTGCAGATGTGTGCTGGCTCATCAAAAAGGCAGGGAAAAGCAGCGGTAGGAAAAAGAGCTTTCTTTTACCTTTGTGGGAATTTAGACTGCTCTGATTAGAGCCTCAGCCTAACAAAGGCTGCGCTTATTGAAAACAAATGTGTGTCCTATTAGTCACCAGTATCTGGCAACCTTATGTCCTTCAGATTTATCGTGAACTCTGCTTAGGTGCTCTCTGCTAGAGGGAGTCTCAGTCTTCTTGATTGTTCAAAAAATATATTCTTTTGTCCAGATTAATAGGTACTGTATTTACAATTTTGTTGTGAACTTGTTCTATTTATTTTCCCTTTCTTATTAACAATGGATTTTTAATTCTGACTTTTGCTTGCTTTATTACCAGGACCCCAAGGTATGGGGCAGGTGTTGGGTGGTAGGAGTGAGCTCTGGGTCTGGGTGTTGTGGGGCCTGGCCAGACATGGGAAGCAGAGTGAGGGTGGTGACTGGGTTGATGGTTGGGTAATGTGGTGGATGATAACCCACCACTGGCACAGGGTGCTGGAGGAGAGAGCAAGTCAGGAAAGACTGAAGGACAGGATGTAAACAGGGCACTGAGCAAGGCTTGTCTGTTTGCTTAGAGCCATCTGATGGTGAGTGCTGCTAGTTACTGGTTCAGATCACATCAGGATGAGACCAGTGCATTCTTCCATCACCAGTGTGGCCCTAAGAGCCATTTGGGGAGTGAATTCATCAGTTCTAGTGAGATATGTTTAGGGAGTATTGAGACTCCTAGCTCTCCTTGGGAACTTTCTTTTCTACTTTTGCATTTGAACAGGCAATGCTGTCCGGTGGCCTGTTCCCAAATTTAGAAACTTTCTCAAGATCTAATCACTTAGTCCAGTATGTTGAAGGTCGCTTAGCTCCCAAAGAAAATAAAAGTCTGTGGGTTCTGTTTGCATGTGGGACCTCCAGCCTTGGCCTCTTTCTCCTGAAAGTGAAAATGCTCATTTAATGCTCAAGATTGAGTATCACCAAGAAGCACGTGGAGACTGTAGGGTAGAGAGAATGTTCTTTATTGGCTTGGGGTCTCATTGCCTTCAACTTCTTAAAAATGCTCTCTTACAAGTTCTGCTGGAACATGGGTTAGCTCTGTGAAGGGAGCCTGTGAGTTACCAGCCAAAGGAGTGTGGGACCCCTGGAATTTTCTTCCTGTGACAGATGGGCATAAACTGCACAAATGGCTTGCAGGTCATTCATTCCATTCATTAATGACCTGGGAGCCATTTGCATAGTTTATGCCCCAAACTGATAATTTTCAAATGCCAGAGGATGAGAGGTGACCAGAATCTGGAGAGACAGCTGTCTTTGCTTTCTCCAGCTGCAAATTCATGGGAAGGTAACTTCCTTCAGAAAGAGTTCAAAGCTTCAGGGGCTTGCCAGGCTGGTCTAGTTTGTGTTTTCACCTTTGGTTATGGTCAGGGCTTTGCTGGAGGATAGAGTCTGCTCCAGCCAGCAGATCCCTGTGCAAGATGGGTGACCTTCAGCCTGTTTTTGGAACGCCCCATGGAATTAGAGATGAAAAACTGTTTGTCTGGAAAATAAAACTAACAAAATCCTAGAGTTAGAACTCATAATCATTAGAAATCTTTTTTTATCTGTCTGTTCTTATACCCTAAAAAACCATTTAGGCAGTTTGCCCGGGAAGGCACCGAGCAGAGCTGGTTTGAGCTATCCTGGGTGGCGAGTTGTGCTGCCTTGCCACGATCTACTGGCTGCCCGTTGCTGCTTCTGTTGTGTTTTGCCTGTTCAGCTGTGCTCACACAATTGTCTGTCTGTGCTGTCAGGCGGATGAGATGCTGGGGGGGGCATCCAGAGCATTTCAACAATCCCCCTGTGCAGCTCGGGAGCTGTCACAGCAGAGAGCCAGGGTCCAGCAGCAGCCCAGGAATGTGTTCCAGGGGTGGGCAGGCAGTGAGCTGGAGCAGGGCCCTGCTAGAGCTGCATCCTCAAACAATGGCCTGAGCAGAGAAAAGCTGTAATAACACTGAAAGACAAGTACAATCCTTGGCCCTGGGAGAACACTGGTGAGCTCATTCTGGAAGTGTGTGATGAGAAGACTCTTCTGTAATTGTTGTGGAGGGATTGGGAATGTTTTTTTCCTATGTCTGCTTCTCTGTAGGAAAAGTCATGAATGAGGAAGATCAGCAAATCTGTACTTCGAATTTAAGTAGGGAACATTCCCAAGGTTGAAGAAAGCTCACAGAGACTGGCTGCCTTTCTTCCTTCTGCTTGAGCCAGGCGACTTGAATTCTGAAGTGTGTGTGGTACAGTCCTTGTGGAGCTGAAGGGAGAGTGGCTCAGCTTCTTCAACCTTGTTCTTGTCAGTTGTTTCTTGCTCTTGTTGATAAGCCCCAAAGTAGAGGGAACCTCCTACCACAAGATGTACCTTTTATTTTCACAATTCCTTTCAGGAATGCTGGGCTTTGTGTGCTGAGGATCTCTCTGCACTAACATTTTCCTGTTAACATGGCAACACTGTGTGTGGAGGCAGCGGCTTCTAGCTAATCTTTTAGTTCTCATGCAGTCTACTAGAACTCATTTTGCTGCATGAAGTTCTGCTTTGCTTTGTATCTTGCTTATAGTATCAGATGTCTCCTATTTTCCCCTTTTTGTGGTGAACGTATTTATGAATTAAATTATTGAAATGAAACACCCTATATGACTCCAACAGGGACTGGAAATAATTGTTTACTTAGGTGTTTTGGTTTTTTTAATGAAAGTAGAGTAGGTTTATAATGTACAGAGGCAGACGGGTGGCCTGTTGCCATGCTCTTGCCTGTAGTGTTTCTTAAAATGTGAGTTGCAGCCTTCCTCTGCCAGAGACCGAGTGTGAGGAACATCCCTTATCTGTGGTGGTCGAGACCTCCAAAGCACCTTTGGCTTTGACAGTCACTGAAGCAATTTCTCATTCCACCTCTGAGGACTGAGCAGCTGCTCCCTACAAAGCAGCTTGGGTTTGTTTGGGGCTGAGGAAAGCAAGCTGTGAGTAGTAAAGTCTGAGGTGTTGTCAGGCCGTGCCGCTGCGCGGGGTCAGGGCTGGTGGGGAATTAATGGTGAAAATAATGTCTCTTCTTTCAGTTGTGTTGATTGGAGACTCTGGAGTTGGGAAGAGTAATCTTCTGTCACGTTTCACACGCAATGAGTTCAATCTGGAGAGTAAGAGCACCATTGGGGTGGAATTTGCCACCAGGAGCATCCAGGTGGATGGGAAGACGATAAAAGCCCAGATCTGGGATACTGCAGGACAGGAACGATACCGCGCCATTACCTCAGCGTGAGTACTGTGCCTTTGCTCAGCAGAGTTCTAGCAGAGATGCTGCAGATGAATTCATGGGTAGAGAATTAATTAAACATATTTGGGACATGTGACAAAATCATCATGACTGACTTCAGTGTGGATCCAACTCGTAAGATAGCAAATACTTTTGTTGTGTTCCTTGATTAATATAATGAAAGTAATTTTTAGATTATCATGCTACTATTATAGAAACAAATGACAGCTTAAATCAGAAGTGTGGGAGATTCTGTTTCAGTCTTGTGATTTGGTTTTTTGTCTGCCTTGGATGTGCTGTGTTCATCACATGGAGTGAGTGTCATTTTGAATAGAAGCTGGGTACTCTTGGCATCAAGTTTAGCTCTAGGCATGGTGGCTTACTGTGGCTTGTGGTCTCCGTTGCTCCCTCAGTCGTGAGATTGGGGATATTTTTAGGACAGTCTGCAGCCACAAAGTCCCTTGAAATCTCAATGATTTTAAATTAGTCCCAGAGCTGAAAATTAGGTCCATGAGTGCCCACACTGAATAGCCAGGAAATAGAAAGGAAACTGTGATACTTCTGACTTTGCAGCATGAGGCACATCCCTGGTAAGAACAGGGTGGTGAGAAGCTTTCACCTATGACACCTTGTTAATCCACAGTGTGTTTTAAGATGTATCTCTGGGTGTACCTGTTTTATGCAGGCAAAAGTATCTGGCAGAGGACAGAAGGCAAACTCAGGCCTGGTTCTCCAGGGCATGTTCTGCTCAGTGAGTTGATATTTTGTTATGTTACAGATGTGTATCAGTTTTTAAAGATAAAAACCTGTTTGAGTCAGATTGAGCCACTTTCATTAAACTCAAGGTAAGGGGTACTTTGTCAAGGAGAGCCTGGAGCCCAAAGGGAGGAATCTACAGGAAAAGGGATGCAGAACCAAAGCAATGCAGAAGCAGATGTAAGTGGCAATTTCAAATGGCATCTTTTCCAGAACTGTGGCTTTCAGAATTTTTTGTGACCCTTGAATTGTTCTTCCTGCTGCAAAAACTGCCTCTGAGTCTGGTTCTACAGCAACAGGCTCGGCTGCTGGAACCAGTGCAGCTGCAGTGCTCTGATCCTGCCTCTCCTGGGTGCTGGCACAAGCTCCTGCTCCACACGTGGCTCAGCCAGTCCTGCCTGCTCAGCCAGCGGAACGTCAACCAGCAGGGACAAGGGAGTGTTTTCTGCTGACTTGGTGCCCTGACTCGGTTCAGCAACGTGTCTGACAGGTGCTGGCAGGATTGTGTGCAAGAGAGATACAGACATCACAGGATTACTGAAACAGATTGGCCTGTGTGGTGCCGAGCCCTTGGCTTGTGTTGAAATGGGCTCAAACCTGCCCTGAGGGAGCAAACTCTGTTCTTGGATCAGGGACTTGTGAATAGTGACAATATAGCACAGAGTCCCCTCTTTAATTTGTATGAGAGATGGGAGATACTTGAAGGATCAGTAACAAATACTGACATTTTACTAAGGAGTGTTTTCTTAGTAGAAAGTTAAGTTATAACTTCACAAAACCTCCCAGCAGTACCAATTCTGAAATGGTGAGTTTTTGTGCACACTCTTTGAGCAGAACATCCTGGCCTCTGCAGGCGCTCCAGCATTTGGGTACATACACTGGATTATTTTTTTAAATGCCATTAGAAAAAAAATGGCATTTGAACTTACTTTTAGGTTTAAAAAAAAAGCCCAGGAGCAGTACTTTCACCATCACAACTTTTTCCGAAGCGGAAACCAGTGTAGAGGAGCCAGGTGGCAGGTTTGCTGGTCTGACTGGGACCGACCTCTCTGTAAAGGGCTGTGCCTCGTGGTTTCAGATATTACCGTGGTGCTGTCGGGGCCCTGCTTGTCTATGACATTGCCAAACACCTCACCTACGAGAACGTGGAGCGCTGGCTGAAGGAGCTGCGGGACCACGCCGACAACAACATCGTCATCATGCTGGTGGGGAACAAGAGCGACCTGCGCCACCTGCGCGCGGTGCCCACCGACGAGGCGCGCGCCTTCGCAGGTCGGTACCCGCAGGGGCCGGGCTGGGCCCACCTCTTCTGTCCAGGCCTGAACTCTAGCCTCAAGTTTTAGTTTTGACCCTAAAAAAAAAAAAATTTTCTTAGTTTTTGGTTTTTTAAGAGTTTTTTTTTTTTAGTTGAAATAACTTGGCTTATTAACTTGCGTGTGTGTGGTTTGGGTTTTTTTTTTTTTAAATATTTTTTGTGTGGGTTCTTCTGTTGTTTTTTAAGTCTAGTGGTAGTTCGTGTTTTTGAAACACTGTCCTTGAACTGCCTGATAGCTGAAGATTAAACACTTCCTCTAACAAGGCAGAAACAGTAAGCAACATTTAGAAGAGAAAATGTCACAATAGAAACATAAAGTATCTTTCCTTCCTTCCTAGAGGCCCGATTCTGCTGAGTACATATCAATGTGCACAGCTGCAAATGAATGCTGAACCTTCTCTTAGATGGGGTGGTTTCTGCTCCAGAGCACTTATGCATAGACTAATGTCTTCTAGTGTCACTTAAGTGCAGCAGTCATCAGAGTTGAAAATTATCAGTTGTTGGGAGAAGTCACATGGGCTATGTGAGCTGCTCCCATTGCATTCCTTCTCCCTTCCTTACCTGTAAGAGCACTGGTCAAATACTCCTTGGCCCTTAAAGGCCTGGGAACATTCAGCTGACTTTTTGTGGCTGTCAAGCTTGGAGGTGGAATTTAAATGTACATCCTTTAAAATACCTCTAGAAGTATTACCAGGGCTTGCTTAAACATACTCTCTGCTGGTAAGTGAATACCCTGTGGGTCGTAAAAACCACCTTAAATTTTCAGATGAGTGAGAAGTGACAATTAGATATCTAAGAGAAGCAAAACAAGTTGGTGGGTGCCCCAGATAGTCTTGTTAGTTTGGTCACTTGATTCAGCTTATTATTTTTGGCTCCTGACTTCCTACTAAGGCTGTCTTAAATTGCTAGTGATGGTCCTGGTGTTGCTGTTTAAGCTCGGTGACTGAAATTTGCCTGTTCCTTGGCAGGTGGTACAAAACCATTCTAGGTGTGATGTTCAGGTGTTAATCACTTTATTTTTTAATAAAAAGTAATCTTTTGTATTGTAAGAGGAAAGAAGAAAATAGACTGTATTAGAGAGGATTATTGTGATTTGAAAGTGGGGTCTGATGAGGAAAGTATAAGTCTATTGATCTTTCTGCTGTTGCAGAGGGGAATTGTGGCTCTTTGGCAGCTGACTTGCTTTTGCCAAGGCTCTTGCTCGAGGTACTTCTGGGTGTGATCTGTAGCCAGAGGAGAATGGTATTTTGTGTTGCTTGACTGAGCAAGGGCTGCAGTGGAAAATGTTATGGCACTGTGGGTAAAGGAGACGTTGCAAAAACACGGCAGCTAAATAAATGTGCACAAATGTGTTCCTTGTGTAACAGGAAAAGGAAAAACAAATCAGCCCTGGCTGATTTGGCCTAAAATAAAGCTAAAAACCTCAAAATAAAGGTGAAATGAAGTGTTATTGAAGTTTTTAACTGAACCACTTTTTATTTATTACAGAAAAAAATAATTTATCTTTTATTGAAACATCTGCTCTGGATTCAACAAATGTAGAAGAAGCCTTCAAGAACATCCTTACAGGTAGGGTTTGTTGTGGATTCATAGGAGCTCCTGAAATGGTGAATCTACTTCATAGCACATTTTGCCGTTATCTGGAATGTTTTGGAGATGAATGTTGGGAATGATGGTTAGTTTCCAAGCCTTCTAATCTTGTGTTCTGTCTCCCACCACACACATACTTTTCGGCCCAAGGAGAGGGTTTCTGTCTCCTGGAGGTTTCTATCTCCTCACGTTCCATAAATTCAAGGTATTGCAATAGCACTGTTTTAAAGGAGTAGTAGTAGTTTTGTGCCTGCACAAAATCTCAACACAAGCCACAACCTTGCTGGAAGTTAAATGTTTTGATGTCTTCTCTTGCACCAAAGCAAACTGGAACTTTTTCAGATTATGGAACTCTTGCTGGCAAGGGTTGTAGGGGACCAACAGCATCTTCTGCTGAGAAAGACCTGGCGGTGCTGCTGAGTGACAAACTGTCCATGAGCCAGCTGTGTGCCCTGGGGCCCAGGAGCCCAATGGGATCCTGGGGTGCATTGGCAAGAGTGTGGCCAGCAGGTCAGGGAAGGGATCCTGCCCCTCTGCTCGGCCCTGGGGAGGCACATCTGGAGGGCTGTGTCCAGTTCTGGGCTCCTCAGGACAAGAGAGACAAGGAGCTCCTGGAGAGGGTCCAGTGGAGGCCACAGAGATGATGAGGGGGCTAGAGCATCTCCCTGATGAGGAGACACTGCAGGAGCTGGGCCTGGTCAGTCTGCAGAAGAGGGGAGATCTCATCAGTCCATACAAATATCTCCAGGGGGTTTAGAGGATGGTGCCAGACCCTTTTCAGTGGTGCCAGTGATAGCAATGAGCATTGAGAAGCACTGGCCATAAGCTAAAACACAAGAAGTTGCCTCAACATGAGGAAGAATTTCTTTGCATGGAGGGCAGCAGAGCACTGGTACAGCTGCACAGAGCAGATGTGGAGTCTCCCTCTCTGGAGACATTCCAAACCCACTTGGACATGTTCCTGTGTCACCTGCTCTAGGTGACCTTGCCTTGGCAGAGAGTTGGACTGGATGATCTCCAGAGGTCTCTTCCAACCCCAACTCTTCTGTGATTCTGTGAAGCTGATATTTCAAAGCAGTGTCCCACTCTGAAAATAAAGCAATTCGTAAATGCCAAAGAACCCTTAAAAATCTTGTCTAAATAGGAAGAGGGAAATCAGACAGGTATTGGATTACTGCTCTCTTTCTGTCTACCCCAAGAGATCTGAATCTTGTCCTGCAGAGGGGAGAATTTGTCAGTGTGTTTGTTCTGTCTCATGAAAAATTCTTTGAGGTCCATACGCTGAACATGAAGAGTTGGCAAGATCAAATGCCTTACTAGAGCTGAATTCCAGGCCAATTAACAGTCTCTACAGTACACTGTTTTGTGAAGTTAGGCTTTATCTACATGTCCCACAACATCTCAAGATGAGAATTTTCTGAGCTGTCTTGTGACCAGGTATCGATTTCAGTTAAAACAAGAACAAGTTTTTGTTCTGGTTCTACTTGACTATCGGGCAGTGTCCAGTCTATATTGCTTATTGGATGCTGACAAAAGAACTGGCTTTGCATTGCTGTTTCTTAATTATGTATCAGGGAGAGTATTACTGGGAAAAAAGCTGTGCATTAATAAGGTGAATACTGAAGGCAGGCTCTTTTGGGTTCCTTTTGCAGGGTATGCATGTGGGAGCATTCCAAAGTGTTGAGCTCACTAAGTCTGGTGCTGGCCACCTGTTCGTAACAGAAATGGGTTACAGTTAGAGGAAGGTTGTAGAATCCCAAAATGGTTTAGTTTGGGAGGGACCTTAAAGCTTATCTCATTCCTTTCCCTGGCATGGGTAGGGACACCTTCGACTAGACCAGGTTGCTCCAACCCCCATCCAACCTGGCCTTGGACACTTCTAGGGATGGGGCAGCCACAGCATCCCCTGTGCCAGGGCCTGCCCACCCTCACAGCCAACAATTCCTTCCCAATATTCCATCTAACCCTGCCCTGTGTCAGTGGGAAGCCATTCCCCCTTGGCCTGTCCCTCCAGGCCCTTGTCCAAAGTCCCTCTCCAGCTCTCCTGGAACTCCTTCAGGGACTGGAAGTCTGCAATAAGATCTCCCTGGAGCTTTCTCTTCTCCAGCTTGAACACCCCCAACTCTGATCCCAAGGTGCCCAAGAAGAGACAGGCAGGAGAAAAAGGGTAGCCAAGCTGCTTCTGTAAGCAAAGAGCCTGACAGACTAGAAATGGGGTATATTTTCTGCCCAGCAAGATTGATGTTATTAGAACTGCCAGTGAAGCAACTGGAGAATGAGGCAGAGCCACCCAGTGCTGGAGCTGGACTGGTCTTATGCCGTGTAGATTTACTGCTGATCTGGGCCCCTTGTCTGGATCTGAGGCAACTTCCCTGGCACTTTGAGGCAGTATCCATGGTTTTAGTGCTCTGAGCATAGTTCAGCTGTTGCCATCCATCCTATCTGCCCTCGCAGTGTACTCCTGAGACTGACTCTGGGTACAGAAGCTGGCCAGAGGCTGCTCTAGGAGGGCCCTGTGCTCTAACAGAACTCAAGCTGAGGTCAGGCCTGAACTCAAACCCCTCTCTCTTAGCAGCATCCTGGGCTCCCAAGAGCATTGTCCAGTTCTGGTAGTGTGTAGTTCAGGAGTGATGAGTTCTGAAAAGGCATTTCCTGAAGTGTTTACCTGGGGAAGAATCATTCTTCTGAGAGGAGAGGAGACTTGGGAAAATCTGCTGTGTAGAGCAGTGAATTGGGAACCACTGCAGGGGACTTGGAGGAGGGAAGGGGGTGGGAACAGTGGGACAGGACTTTCTTTACTGGACACTAGTTTGAGGGATCACTAAAGACTGGAAGGAAAAAACTCTTGTACAAAACACTCCAAAGAGGTGCTCTCCCAAAGCAGAGGGAGCTTGGCAATGACTCTGCAAAGCTTATATTCAGATACAGCACTGAGCGGGAAAGAAGGAGAATGTGACAGCCTCTGAGCAGCTCTCCTCATCCCTTTCAGCAAAGCAGGCTGGTCTTGGATTAAAGGTTTCCATTTCAAACAACATAAATATGTGCAGCTTCTCTAAAAAAAAAAGCCTAACAAAACCCCACCATAAACAAACCCTCTACAGTCCCCCATGATTTTTAATCCTTACTAAAGGCTTTGGGTGTTGCTGTTTTGGGGCTGTGGCTGTATGAATGTGACCATAATATTTACCACAGGCTTCCAGAGAGGTACTTGCCTTTTTCCTGTTTCACAATGGAGGGAAGTTGGAACACGGGCTTTAGTCAGTAAAATAAGTATTTTTAAAACCTTTCAACTTACATTATTTCTACTAACTATGCAGTTGAAATGGTTTGTTTCTGAAAGCTTTTAAACCAGCAGTCTCTCTTCAGCGGTTATAGCTTTGTGGGTCTGTGTGCTTTCAGGCATGAATTAATTTGAGTCAAATAAATTCATTTGGATCAACATGGGGCTTTATGGATCCATGTGGCTTTTTACTGTCATAAGTGGGGAAATTGATTTGTTGCAGAGAGGAGCATTGCTGTTATTTGGTGGAGCTGAAGTGGGAAGCAGGGAACTGTCACTGCTGTGCAGGACGTTTCCCAGCATCCTGGTGATTGGCATTTCTAGAGTATGATTCCCCTTTTTTTTTAATCAAAAAGAAGATGATTCCCTGTTTAGAAATGAGCATTCCTGCTCCTTTCCCATTTAAAAGCCCCTTCTAATAATCCCCATGTTCATGGAGTCACTGAAAAAGAGCAGGATAGGAAGTGCTGTTGTGGAAGACAGTGAGGACTGTTGTCTTAATAACTTCCCCAGACTGAGCTGGTGTATCCATTCCAGAGCCGGAAAGCCAGCCAGATGTTGCTTGTCACATCTGGTCAGAGCAGATTCCTTTTCAGAGTTCAGTCTTCTCACTCTTGGGTTCTGTCATGGTCCTGGGCAGCCCAGCCCGTGTGCCCTGGGACTCTAACCCTGTGTTCTCCTGCAGAAATCTACCGCATCGTCTCGCAGAAGCAAATCGCCGACCGGTCTGCGCACGACGAGTCTCCCGGCAACAACGTCGTGGACATCAGTGTCCCACCCACCACCGACGGACAGAAATCCAACAAACTCCAGTGCTGTCAGAACCTGTGACCTTCTGGAGATGACTCTCGTGCCCTTCCCTTCGTCTGTGCTTCATTTAGAAACTTGTGTGCACTTCTTATCTCCTGTGATTCAGTGACTCCCTCCTCCCTTCCTTTACTCCATTCCTGACTCTCCCCTCTCATCTTAGAGCTTTAATTGTAGGGCTAACATCCCCCTGCCCCTGAAGCCCCTTCCATGTGGTGACTTTTGGGCTTGAAATGTAGTCACTGATCTGATAGACATGTTTTTGTTGGAACATTTGCTGCTGGATATTATCCCATGAAACACTCTTCTCAAATGGGTTTTTTGTTTTTGTTGAGTTGTTTTTTTTTTAATTTAGTGGGGGGGGGTGTAGTTTTGGTTTTGTTTTGTTTGGATGTTTGGGTTTTTGTGTTTGTTTTGGTTTGGTGTTTTGGGGGTTATTTTGGCAGTTGTTTTCTGGGAAAGGAACCATGGGAACTCGACTAACAGTTGAAGAAATAACTACATTTAGGCAACAAGGTTTTTTTCCTCCCATAGTCAGATTTTTTTTCTTGTGTTTCTGTAAACATGGGGGAGAAATTAAACTAGCTGTCCTACCAAATGCTCTCTTTTCTGTCCTGATAAAGTCTCACAGTGAGAATTTTAGTGGCCGCACACACATAAGAAAGCTGTTAAAAATAACATTACTTATTCTGTAATTATTCCTAATACAGTTAGTCTGGCTGTGTAGTTTACTGTTTCCTGCTTGGGAAATCTTTCTCTATTCTTGTTTTATTTGGGAACAATGAAGTATGTCTGCATTGCTTTCTCTGCCACCATGAATGCCTGTGCAGGCTTTATGAAGTGGCTTAATATTTATTCATAGCTTATGTTAATCAGTTAACATTATTGTACAGTAAGTGCCAGCGTATTGATTTCAGAAACCTTTTGCAACCTGTATAAGTAGGCTTCTTTTGTACTGTAGGTCAGTGTCTGAAAGCAGGATCTGCTCTAGTTCCAGGGGTTTTTGCATGCTGCTTTTTCTCTAGATCTCTCCTGCCCCTGTTTGAGTGAGTGAAGCAATATTTTCCTGTCACGTATATACCTGCACTTGTAAGGGTTTTGGTTGTTGTAGAGAAACACAATACTTTATACATTTTGTAAAACTTCTGCAGACTCACAGCATCTGGAATTTTCTCTTCATGATCTTTCACTATTGACCTCTACTAAAATGCATATTAGGATTTCACATAATAACTACTAACCTGTTGTTTTCCTCTTACTGTTTTACTGAACTGCAGACTGTAATTCTTAAATGATTGTACTTCACTGATGTAACAGATTGTCATCAGCAGGGCTAACTACTCTAATTCTTTGTTGTGCTGAATGGGAAGAATGTTACCACAACTTTGTGTAGTCAGTCTCTTGCTTGCTTGTGCAAATCTTCTCTGATGGCTTTTCATCACTCACTAGCCCTTGCACACTTGCATCCCCTCTGGTATCTGCTGATTGTTATGGTGGCAAGTACTGGCTGAAATGATCTAAAGGAAGAGCTGGAGACCATTTGCTGCTCCCTGAAGGCTCATGGAGCCGTTTGCAGTGAGTTTTTGCTCTGTATTCTGAGCCTTTACCTCACTGGATGAATCCCAGCTGCATATTAGTGAGTTGGTATTTCATTTCTGATACAAAGCAAATATGAAACTGTGAATTGTGCTTGAAGGGGAAATCTGACATTCCAGTCTCAACTGTTCTGTCTGGTTATGTAATAAAACTAAGGGCGGTTAACTGATGGCTTTTCTTTTATAAGATTTCCAGACCAATGCCTTTAATTTTGTACTGTATGCACTGAGAGGGCTCCAGCTCACAGCACAGGATGCACGTGGTGCCTGGCACTTCCACTCTTCACCTCTGTTTAGAGAATACATTCAGGGTGAAGGGGTGCATGCTTGCAGCCTGATCCCCCTGAATGGGGGTATGAATTCCTCTTTAGGCATCACAGTGCTCTGTCCTAAGGGTGTCCCATTCGGGAAGCACTTTCAACACTTGGTATTTACTTCAGTAGCATTCTGTTGAGAGAAGATAGGAACTGGGATGTCACCTTTTTGGTGGTGCTAGACCAGAATACAACATGCAATCAGTGTTTAGGCAGTGAGACAATGGAAGATACTGAAATATTGAAAATACTTTGTTCAAGAACAAGTGGACTCTAGTGGAGCTGGGCTCCTTAATTTTTGAACAAACTTTTTATAAAGAAATGGGTTGGATAGCTTGAGGAGGAGTCATGCTGTTAAGAAGACTTATTTGTTCAGGGTGATGTATTAAGTTCTGTTCTTAACATGAAGTTTCTAGAATCGGCCTAGGCTGGTGTAAGAAGCTGGGAAGAAGTTTAGTCACTTCCTTGTCTCTTAAGAGATTTTCTTTAGTCTTTGACTTTGAGGAAGGCTTTAAACTTGGCCTCAGACTCACAATTAAAGGTCTATGTCTAGGGCTTAAGTGCTGTTAAATTTATGGGTGTTGAGGAGCTCTTACCCAGCCCCATCGTGCGTCACCAGAGCCCCCTCAGCACTGGTGGATCTCAGACCCACACTGTTGTGTTTGGGATCTGGTGTGTGACAGGGTGTGGGGGTGTGTGCATGCACGGGTGCACACAGGTGGCTCAAGTGAGTACTGGGAACTGAGTGGGGGTTTATCTGCTGTGGTCCCTCAGTCTCTGAAACGTGACATTGGCTCTTCCCCAGGCTGCTGTGCCCGTCTCCAGGCAGAGCCACAGCCCCCCGTGGGACTGAGGTGCTCTTGTCCAGACTGAGTCAGTGCCCACAGAATGAGGACAGCAGGCCAGCTCTGCCTGGTTAAACCATCTTCCTGTGCACAGACCAGGGAAAATGCTTTTGCTCTGGAGTTCCTGGTGTCCTGCTGAAGCATTGTGTGCTCCTCAGAAACTCACCCACAGCCTGGCCCACTGTTGTGGTGGACATACTGGAATTGCGAAGGGGAAGGCTTGGAGGAATCCTGAGGAAGCTGGAACTGCTCAAGAGCTGTCTGACATTCAGAAATGCTCTGCAGTAGCCCAGACTAGTTAACCGTGTTTTCCTGATGTGAAAATTACTGGTTACGTGTAACCTCACCTGGACTGCTTCATCCTGCAGCTTTGCTGGCTCTGTGTCTCTCAGTATTACTGTCAGGAAAAGAGAAAAGGTTCCATTTCTCTTCCATCTGCCATAAGGGACTTATGGGCCGAATTTGGCTTATGTAAAACTCCTGATGACAGGAAAGTTGCCTGTGAAAGAAGAAATGTGTGCTCTGCTTGCTTTACTTGGCTGTTGAGAATGACTTCCCTTTAACTATTGGAAGATAACACTACAAAGCCCTGGGTGCTGCCCACCCGTGTCAGTAACACAAACACCCATCGGAGGTTCCTGCTGGCATCTAGAACAGGTCCTTTAATGCAGAACTAGGCAGGGGTCTGTTCTGCTGCCTCTCCTGTCAGTGATGGTTAGGGTGAAGACCAAAATTCACACATAAAGGTGATTTGGTCCTGAGCACACAAACAGCTAATTGGTAAAATAAGTTCCTTGGGGCAGACCAAATCAATCCAACCTTGTTTCTTCCTGCTGAGCCAGTGCTTAGACAGATGAGTTTGGGATCTCCACTGAGAGCTGGAGCCTATACTTCTATAAATGTAAAAATCCAGTTGATCAGTGAGTGCTTGCTGCTCCGCTAAGAAGATTTCAGTGTGTGCTGTGGAGACCATCAACATTTGGTAGGAGCAAAAGGCACTTTGGTACCTTCTTGCTGCTGTGGCACGTTAGAGGCAGCAGAAAGATGGTGCATCCCAGAGATGCCCCTGTTTGGGTGCTGTTCTGTGACCCCCCAGTGTGTGGAAGGGCTGGGGACAGGCAGAGAGCTCCTGGCTGGGCAGGGTGAGGGTTGGTCTGTGCTTTTACTTGAATCAGTCACATCCCAAAAGCTTTTAGAAGAACAAGCAGGAGGTATTTTTGCTGCCCCGTGCTTTGAGCTCTGCACTGTGCTGCTCCTGAAGGTGTGGGTGGGATCTCTGTGTGAGCTGTTCTGGCTGGGTCTCACCAGGGCTCGGTGATTGTTTCCCTCCCGGGCATGAAGGAAGACCTTGCTTGGAGGTTCTGGACTCTGTAGAAGAGAAGAAGCTCCCAATGAAGCGACTCAGGCACTTAGGGAGGCCTTTCTCCTTCACAAAAACCTAAACAGTATTAAAAGTAGGGGCCTGAATTTCAAAAATCAGACCATTGGATGTGAAGACTAATTGTCCTTCGAGTAAAACACAGTGAGCTGGAGCTGAAGGGTGGGTTCTCTTGACTTGTGGACTTTTGAATAGAGTTGGAATGGTGATTCAGGGAGTGTTTCCATGGGATGAGTGTCTGCAGGGCTGCACTGTTTCAGTAACAGCAACTCCTGTTTTACACCGGTCGGATAATGCACAGCAGCGTTGTCTGTCAGGCTTTGTGGGCCATAAATAGCAACCCAGAAGAGATTCCTTTCATTTCCTTTTGCTCCCGAGTCCCGTGTTAAGTGCAATTCACTTTGTAAATACACACACCACTTGATTTTTGTGCATGGTTATGATGTACTGTGGATATAAATATTGCCAAACCAGCCCCTGCGTGCAAAGTTCTGTTCGAGACACGGCTGGGGGGGGGG
>VXBX01000223.1:116471-127247 GCA_013400415.1 Scytalopus superciliaris | reverse complement strand
CCCGGTGTGTGGCGCCGCAGGGGTCGGGCCTGTCCCGCCGAGCAGCTGCCGCTGCTGCCGCTCCGAGCCGCGACCCTTCCCTCGGGCGGGGCCTGCCGGGGCTGTCACGGTCCCCCGAGCCCCCCGGGGCTGTCACGGACAGGCCTGGCCGGGGGCAGGAGTGCCGGGCCCGGGAAAGCGGTGCCGTCCCTCGGGCCCCCTCCCCTCGCCTCCCCTCCCCTCCTCTCGGTGTGAGCGTTTCCAGCAGACGGTGCCGTGGCCAGGGGCTCCGGTGAATGTGCTCTCTCTGCCCGTGCCCCCGGCGCTGTGTGCGGAGCGGGCACCGAGCCCTGCCGGGACGGTGAGCCCGGTGCCACGGCTGGGCTGGGGAGGGGCTGCCCGTGTGTGTCGGAGCACCAGCTGCTTTCCTCTCTGATAGGAGCTTAGAGTCTGTGATGGGCTTTCCATAAACTGGCGACCCCCCAGTCTCTCTGTCTCATTTGGGACAGTTTTCTTGAGCCAGCTCTGTGGCAGAGCCCAGAACTGCTGGTTTGTCGGATCTGTTTGCAGGACAAGCCCGTGGCTCCCGTACAGGAACATGATTGTGACGTGGGACGTATTTTTGTCACAAACGCTTGCCCTTCCTGTATGAGCAGCTCTCAGTCTGGTGGAGAGACCCCGGCTGAAAAGCGAGAAGCCGTGCCATGGCCATGGAGGCTTCTGTGTGCAGTTTGTCTGCACGTGGTGCCCACAGAAGCCACCGGGTGTGGGGTGGCACGTCTGTCCCGAGCAGAATTCAGCTCTGGGAGGGAGCTGAGCAGAGCTCAGGTTTTACAGGCAGGCAAGTGGGGTGTCACTCAAGTCAGGGGTGATGGAAGTGTCAGGGTTATCCAGAGTTCCACTTGTCTGTATTCAGTACACCATCCATGCAAGGTCCAGAGTTGGGACTGTCCTGCACTGATGTGTGTGATGGATGATCTGTCAGTCAGGATGTTCTTCTCATCCCACCCCATGCCCATTATTTGCTTATCCCCAGGGGACTGTTTCTTTGCCTCTTTCAACCCTTCTTGTTACCAGCCCTCATTTTCCCTGGGACTCTCATTCTCTTGCTCTGCTCTCCCTCCAGCAGGCATTGATCTCTGTGCTTTTCCCTTCTGACACGGCTTCTAGCACTTTCTTGACCTTTTTCCAGGCTCTTGTTGAGAATGCTGCTGTGGTTGTCCAGCTGTGATGGCCATGGCCTGTCCCCTTTGTCCCCGTGCTCGTGGGGACATCCAGCCCCTCTTGGCTGCCACTTGCCTGTGTGCAGACTAATCCTTTGAACAGCTGGACATTAGTCTTGACTTTCCAGGTGTTTGAATGCTTTTCTGCACCTCCAAAGGATTATGCAGGGGACTGTTTGAAGGGCTGGAAGTGCCTTGTTTTCCAGGTGCATTTGAAGCTGTGATGGTGTGTCACCCTTCGGAAACAAGCTTGAAGGGGAAGGAGCTGGGACTCCAGAATCCCTTTGTCATGTGCACTGTGAGAGTGAATAACTTTAGCTGAGGACACAAGTTCTAACTGCCCCCAGGCACACGTTGGGGAGTGCTGCGGGCAGCCTGCACCAGTAAGGAAGTCTTAACTTTGCCAGGAGCAGACCAGGTGGCACAGGAAAAAGAGCCAAGAGCCTAATGTGTATTCCACGGGCACTAAATGCCAGCTGTAAATCTGAGTGTGTCCGTGCATGGTTAGCTAATTAGCACAACTGGCAGCCTTTAAGTGGAAACAGAAAAAAGACATTGGAACTAATGTTCCTTGTTTTGGATGTGTTTGACTGCTCTTTTTTGGGCTGAGGATTGCAGGAGGCTGCAGGGTGAAGTCACCCGTGCCGGACGCCAAGGGGACCATGCAGATGAGCAGGACTACAATATACTGACTGTGAGCAGCTTCCGACAGAGTTCTTGCCTCCCTGGATGCTGGGAGAGTGCCTTTCCCCTTCTGGGTGATTGGTGCTGGCCTGCCTCAAGCATCAGGCAATGATGTTTCCCTGGGAGAAAGTTAGCACAGTACTTTTGGAACAACATGACCAAAATCAAGTCAAAATGCATCCAGCACAAGCTGGGCGAGCTGAGGCTGGGTGTGTGCTCTGAGACTATTAGTCTTGACTCTGTTAGTCCTGAGGTCCTCGGGATGTGAGTTTGTAGTAGTTCTGCAGGCAGAGGCACAAAGTAAAATGTGCACTGGGGGCTTTTTCGCTGTTGTTTAAAATATCCTGGCTTTTCACACTAAAAAAACCACAGAAACTTTTCTTATTAGATGAAAGGAGAAATCGGGCATCCTCAACTATAAGCTACAGGATGAGTTAATTTTTCCTCTACTTGACTTTGACTCAGCTTTGGATATTTGGAGATTTCAGAGTTTCCGTTTCCAAACTGACTTTTCCTTCCAGACTAAAGTTTGAACTGGTATGTCTCTTGTCCCTCACAGTCTAATTTACTCTGGTTAACTTACACTTCTGTGTGCTCGTAGCTCAAACCCTTCCCAAGAGAGAAATGGTCCCAGTTACTGACACTTGTCCCCATGGAAGCACACTGAGCACTGTGGGAGACTACTGGGCTGTGGACAACTTTGGCCTTGAGAGGATGTGCCTGTAGGCTTGAGAAAGCAGCAGAAAACACCACCTGTGTCCTTGGGCCAGGCCTGGGAAAGCTGAAGAAAGAGAAGAACAACTGTGGATAACAAGAGTGTGTTTTGAGACTGACCAGCATGAAGAGAGATGCTGAGCCACCTATCAGAAGATGATCTAACACTCGTGGACAAGAACACCTGGCTAATGAGATGTAGCACAGATGTGTGTTGGGGGCACATCTCAGTGAGTGACACCTGGGCACACAGTGTCTGTGATGTCGAGCACAAGCCATGTGAAGAACCTGGGCCACGGGGCACTTTTCTGCGAAGGCAATGAGCACAGCACCAAACCAGCATGAAGAATAGGCAAATGTCTCCATGAAGTTTGTGTAAAATAGGTTTCCCTGGTGGTAAAACGACAGATGAATCTGTGCTGAGGCAAAGTTTGTGGCTGATCAAGGTGGTTCATGTCATGCTACGTGAGCAGCAGCTCCTCCACCTCTCCAGGCTGGTGTCGGTCTCTGCCCGTTGCTCGCTCTGTGCCTCTGTGACCTGTTTGCTGCAATCAGGGCAGCTCTAACTCCTTGGCATCCCAGCAGCATCCCAGCTCTGCTGGGAGAGGTGCTTTGGGAGAGCACTTGGGTGCTCGTCCTGCTGGGAAGTGGAGAAGTTGCTGCTGGGCTTCTCATGGACTCGTGCACCTTTTCTGGCCATGGAATGTATCTGTCCCACTGTGCAGTTACAGTGCCTCAGGCACTGATGGTTCAGTGCTGAATGGCAAAGTCCTGAAGGCAGGGACTGGGCCCTCTGTATCCTCCAGTGAAGGGAGCAGCCTGACAGGGGCTGTCCTGACCTGCAGCTCTTCCTACCCATCAGCCATGCAAATGCCTTCCTTGCCCCAGGCCTCTCTAGGATGAAGAACATTATAGTTTGGAATCCCATTTGTCCCCATTTTCAAATGAAATAGGCATTTATAAATTTTCTTCTGGATTTTATGTAGCAATTATGACTAAACCGTTCAATTCCTGATAGAACCTGAAATGATTATGTGTGGTTAACCTCAAGAACATACGTGCTGTAACTGCTCATGCAGTTTTAATCAGTTGTCATGAAATCAGTGATAGACTGAAGGAAACATTGTGCTTCTGTTCCCAAAAAGAGGGAACGAGGCAAGGAGCAGCACTGGCTCAGCAGATAAAATAAGAACAAACAAATCAAACCTACTTTCTAAAGCACTTCTCTGCAAAAAGGGGAATGCACCAAGCTCGTGCAGTCTTGGCTTTGCCACTGATTCCTTTTAAGCTTTGAGAGCCGTAGTCCTGTTTCAGCTGAGAGCTGTTTGGGGTTAGATTTGAGAATGGTGGGAGGGAAAACTACAATTCTGGACCGTTCTTAATTTATTTCCTCCCAGTTTTTCTTGTACTTCCCTGCAGACAAATCAGTCAAGGCCTGTATCCAGAAGAACTAGAAATGCAGCCTAAGGAAAACATTGCAAACTGAACTGTGAGAGTGCTGCAGCATGGATACCAATTATGAAGTTTCACTTGAAGATTGAGGAGGGAATATGTAGCGGTAAGGAGTGGACAGAAGGGAGCCCTTGGCTGACCATGGGGGTGCTCTGAGCTGGTGCCTGCCTTGGAGCTCTCCAGAGCAGCTTGGTGGGTCACAGGCTGCCTTTGGTTGTGCCTTTGCTGGAAAGCTCTTTGAAGTGTGAGTGTGCTGAAAAGATTTGTAATACAGCTAGGTTGAAAATTATAAATAGTCAAGTTAAATTCCAGATCAGATGTCTGTTGGGAGCTGAGTGTGCTTGCCTGGTTTCGAGGGGTGGTTACTCTGAGCAGTCGAAGTGAGCAGGGCTGCTGCCTGATGGCCATTTGTTCCAGCTCCAGTTTGTGTCCAAGCAGAGTGTTGTTATTTGTACAACAGTGGAAATGGTGCTTTATAAACCAAGGAGGAAAACACTGTGAAGAATGCAAGTCTTTCGGACTTGGGGTTCCCAATCCTGAAATAACATTTCACATGCTCCCAAGTGGTGCCCTCTGAGGGAGTGACCGACCCAGCGGTGTGTGGGTGCTGCAGCCTCAGTTTGGTGCATGCAGAACTGCTACACTGGAATTCTGTTTCCTGATGTATTACCCAGAGGCCAGAAAATCCATTTCTTCTGAATAAACTGAAAGTGCATGGCAAGTGACTGCACAGGACTGGGGATCCCTTGAACTTTGGCCTTGCTGCAGAGGCTGCCCCTCTTTAAAGAGGAGCTGGCTGAAGCGATAGTGCTGGGAAGCAGAAGTGTCTTTGTGTTGCTGCTGCTCATGTTTTGGTAGAGGACATGGGTGTAAAGAGATGTGAGAGGCCATGTGTCTCTGGTGCCTCCAGCAGGGCAGGGATGTGCTTGTGTCTGCTGGGCTGGCTGCTGTCCTGACTGATGGGGGCATGTTGCAAGCAGTGCTTGGTGGGCATGATGACCCCTTTTTTTTTCCACTGTGGGTTCATTATTGCAATAAAACTTTCAAATCTCGCTAATGCATCTTTCTTTCCTTTCAGAAAGAAAATGATAAAATGCAGAGAGACATGGGTGCATGGTCTGTGTAGTTGCATTATGTAGTGAGTTCTGCTGCTATTCACCTCTTAAAAACTGATGTCTTTGAATCCTCAGAGGAGCCACAGGTGTTTCTCATGTCCCAGCTGGTTTTCAGTTGCTTCCTTATGAAACTTGTTATTAACATGGCTGAATTTTGGTTGGAGATACCTTCTGCAAAGAATTTTCTTCTGGTGTTGCAATTCAGTAATGTTGGTAATTAAAGTGTGGTAAACTTCCTTTCATATGGCCTTGTGGCAGATAAAGAGTCTCGGAAGATCTGAGATAACTTTGTTCACTTTGGCACACAACCCAGTCTTTCCCAAGCCCAGCAAGAGAAAAAATCATCCTTTAGGTTTCTCCTTTTCATATTGTTTGTTTTCTGCGCGTGTGAGCTTGGACCTGCTTCTTTTTGAATATTGAGTAACTTTGTTATATATAAGGCAACAATCTCTAGATGAAAATTTGGTTGAAAAACAGTGGAGTGAACACCATGATAGGTCCCCCAAACTCTGGGGTGATGGGACCCCTGCAGTGTCCACACAAGACCCATCCCTATGGCCTTGTTTGTGAATTAGAGTTCCCTACCGGTGGATCTTTGCCAGCCCATAGTTTTCCAGTGCTGCAAGATGTGGAAATGAAGTGAAGCTACTGCAGATGTTGATCCAATATGCTGAGTATTTTGGAGAGGAGGGATGTGTGTGGATGCAGGCTTTGGAAAACAAGTTATTGATCACCAAGACTTTGCTGCAGTATTTTTTTACCAACGGGGAATAGCAGTCAGATCCTGGCAGTGTGTCTCTTTGGAAAAAAATGGAAGATTGTCTCTGCATCTGTGTCTGGAAAACAAACCCATTTGCCATCAGACCATAATAATAGTCAAGACTTCAGAATGCTTCTAGAATATGTCTAAATAGTGGCATGGTATAGAAAAGTTGTGATTGTTTGTCCACAGCAGCAGTCAGTGAGTGAAGGCTGGTGTTACCATTGACTGCTGCTGAGTTGTGTCCATGGAATAGCAGAGGGGCAGCCAAGCCAAGTCCCTGGCCGTGGTCATGTACAAATGTGACAAATGCAGCAGTCCAAAAAGGCTGCATCCTTGAAGACTGACATCCTCCTGGGAGTTGCAGGGTTAGACTTGAAGCACGTTATGAGCATTGTAAACTCAGCCCCAGGCTCTGTGGATGCAGTCGGGCTTCACCTCTCTCAGCCCTGAGCTTGTGCTGCTAAAGGTGTAGGAGAAGGCTCCTGGTGTGAAGCTTTATCAGGAGGTTCTCAAGCTCCCAGAATGTTGTCCCTTGATTATTTTGTTCATTTGCTTTCTGGGCTTTGTTTTGTTTTGAGCCCAGGGTCAGGGCTGTCCCCTGGCTCTCTGATCCACAGCATTGCTCTGCTGGCACTGTCTGAAGTGCAAGTTAAGGCTGAAGTTTTTACAGCACTTCCTTTAGCTGCAATGGCCAACCAAGTGTTGCTGGCACAGCTGGAAATTGAGAAGTTGCTGGAGAGTAAAATGCTTTCCTGTGTGTTATTTACCAAACTTTAAAATTCTTTAAAAGCTGTCATGCGACATCAGATCTTATTTTGAATGTTGGGATATATGCCATGAAATGCTGTATTTTCTCACTGAACAGGGCTCCTTTCACCCTGACTTTAGGACTCTTGTGTTCAGGTGAATTCTGAGCACAGGACTGACAAGATTTCATCCCAAGCCCAGGGCAATGGGCAAGTTGCTGATGGGTCCAGCAGGGGCAGATCGTTTGCTGGCTTTCTGGGTGCTTTTAATGTGTTCCATAGCAGATCTGCAGGGTAACTTTGGGGAGTCAGCTGAAATACAAAATCACATACTTTTAATAAAGAAGAAAGTAATGCTGTGGTTTCCAACTCTCAGCAAGAGAGTATGTTTAAGCAAACAAAACTGAAAACAAAACCCTGCAGCAATTTGGGACCAGTTCTCGGGGTTTTTTAGTTGTTTTGGTTTTTGTTTTCTTTAGATTGATCCACTTATGCAGCCTTTTAACAGTAGCAGGGAGCACCTCAGGCCACTCATCACGTCCCATCCCTGTCTGTCTCTGGTAGCAGCGTCTCAGGTGTGGTCACGGTGGGTGTGAGGTGTACAGGAGGTGGTTCCCTGCCAGTCCCCCCGTGCCCCAGGGAGGCACTGCAGGCCCCTGCAGAAGGCAGGGCTGTTGCTGAGGGATGTGCAGCACGCCTGGGATTGAACCTGAGCTGTGGAAAGGTGTGCATTAGCTGAATTGAGACAGGGTGTGTGGGAGCAGGTGCTTAGATGTGTGAAGAAAACAATTCTTTGTACGTGTCTCCCTCGAGCTGTGTTCAGGTGGTTGTAGGGCCCAGGATTTGGGAAATGCAGTTTTTTGTGGTTGAAAGGAAAGCATTGATGTTTGGAAATGCCCTTTAGCAACTGAAAACCTTCAGTTCACCGGTGACATATGCAGGATCATATGATTAGAAAACTTAGTGTCTGTGTGCCCAAATTGGCTAAAAGGGCTTTGGAAAGCAGACTATGTGGCCTTGCACCCAGGATCAAACATCAGCTCATGTGGGCAGCAGTCAGAGCTCTGATCTGCAATCAGTGAGTGGGTTCCTTGCTAAATTTAAAAAAAAAAGTCCTTGTGTACAGATGGGTGGGTTTTGTTGGCAACACAACTTGGTTATCTCTAGCGGCACTGTTGGTGAGGTGCCAGGTCCTGGTTACAATAGTCAGGGAAATGGTTGCTCGGAACAGACTCAGCCACTGGCAGTGTCGTGAGTTGGGTGTTTTTTCTTGGTGGAATGTCCAGGGAAGTCAGTCTGTTCAGTAGCTGATGTGTATGCACTGCACCCGAAGGAGGTGGAGCTGATTCTAGTTCCAGTTTGCTCTGGGTCTGGTCAAAGCCTCAGAATTGCCCCAGGGCTGGTTGGGATATTCATCAGTGGACAGGCCACAAGCAGCACGATGGAGCCATGACCTGCACCTGACAGTCCCTGTTACTGCCAGCAATTGACTGGAGCCTTTCCTGTTGTCTTTCTCACCTTGACTGTGCTTTTCCCATTGTGGCTTTGATCCAAGGGTTCATCTGGCCTGCCATGGTTTCCCTAGCTGGGAGAAATAACTGTTTTGTCCATCTGCAAAGTCTAAATATGGAGAACAGTGCTGGGGGACCCTTTAGCTCCTTGACTCCTGCTTGTTCCTGCTGGACATGTCTCCTGGGTGGAGGGCACTGCTCCAGCCTGGTCTCTGGAGTTTTTTGAGGCAGTTTTGCCCACCTGTTGCCCTTTGGATTGTATGAACTGGATTGCATATGTTGTTGCAATGCGTGAGGACTGACAAGTATCTTGCTGGCATGTTCCACACAAGGCATGGAGCAGGATGCCACACCAGTCCCGTCCCTGCCTGGGAACAGCAATGGAGCACATGCAGGGCTTGAGGAACTGTCTCATTTTGCTGCACGTGTTTGAGTTTTGGAGTCCTAGTGCAGGACTCGTTTTCTGGACCAACTTTACACAAATAGGGTTTGTTTTTCTTCGGTTTGAGGAATATTTACAAACTCAGCCCTTTATATCCTGGATCTGGTCAGAAGCTGAGGATATAGAATTGCTGAGAAGAGATTTCTGATATATTTGATCCTGTCTAACTGTGACAGCAGAGGAGATACTGATAATAAACTTGTGTCTTGAAGGCTTTCTTTTTTTTAAAAAAATGTGAACAAGAAACGTATCTCCAAAGAATGGGCTCAGAAATCACAGGTGCTTAGAAAAAAACAGTGTGTGGTTCAAACCAGCTGTTTGGGTCTTGTTTCTCTCTCCAGAATTTTGGCATTTCTGCTGTAAATTGGGCTGGGGAAGGGTCTAGAGCACAAGTCTGATGAGGAATGGCTGAGGCAGCTATGGGGTTCAGAAAGGGAGGCCCGGGGTGACCTTCTTGCTGTCTCAAACTCCTTGAAAGGAGGGTGCAGCCAGGTGGGAGTTGGTCAGTTCTACCAGTTAAGGAGTGACAGGAGGAGAGGAAATGGCCTCAAGTTGTGCTGGGGAGGTTTAGATTAATACAATTTCTTCATAGAAGGGGTGGAAAGGCACTGGCACAGGCTGCCCAGGGCAGTGGTGGAGTCACCATCTCTTGAGGGATTTAAAAGATGTGTGGATGTGGCTCTTGGGAACATGGTTAGTGGTGGCCTTGGCAGTGCTGGGGGAACAGTCAGGCTTGGTGATCTTAGAGGGCTTTTCCAATCTGAACGATTCTGTGAACATGGGTTTGGATTGGATGAGCTGTTGACAGTAGTGAGACAAGGCTGTGTCTCCTCCGGGGAGCCAGGAAAGGGACTGACTTGGCTGTACACTGTGGTTCATGTTCCACTGGGTATGGGACTGGAACCTGAGTGCGCTGCAGATGTTACCTTTGGATTTTGGTTACTCCTTCACAGTTGTTTCTGTGAAAATCTTGCTGCTCTTCCTTTGTGTTTGCTGAATGGCATGAGTCAGATATTAGAGCTGTGACTTCAGGTTCTGCCCTGGGATGGACCCCGGCAAGGAAACGCCAAATACCTCGTAACAGAAACCTGCACATTTCCTGAAGAACGGCAGGGTGGCCATTCCCTTCCAGCCTGAGCAGGGCTGCCAGGGCAAGGCCACGGGGCTGCCTGGCTCTGTCAGATGTGGAGCACAAAGAGCCTCAGTATAAATACTCCCAGGACACAGGCAGTGAGGGCAGTTTTATTCCAATACGCAAAATGGACCTTTTTCCTCTTGACTTAAAAATAAACAATGTTTTGGCTGAACAAATGGAACAAACCTTTTTATTAAAAGCATATATCTTCTCATGCCTGAGTCAGTAAGAGACTGTTAAAATTGAAAGAACTCCTTAACTTGTAGAACAGCTGACTTAAGTCATTCCAATAGCATTGGTCATCTTAGTTTTTGCTCCTTGAATTTGGAGAGTTTGCAGCCTTTTTTAAAGAGGAGAGCAATAAGAAAAGTGGCTCTAACCCTGTGTGCTCTTTGCACAGGTGGAGAGAGAGGATGAGTCTGTGAAGTTCGTTTTTAAGTTGATGAAAAGATTCATGTTTATTTGGATGGGGATTGACCTGCCCAGCTCAGGTGCAGAGGAAGGATTACAGATAGTTATCAAGAGAAGCTTTAATAAAGAGAGTAGAAGGTCTTCTACTAGAAATTAGAAAATATTCTGTAAAATGAGGGGATGTTGCCAAAGCTGGCATCTGGTGCTGAGAAGGGCTCTTTCCCTCTTGAACATGTGTACATGAAGGAAGCCATACTGACAATGAAGGCCTTGGTTGTGTGAGAGTTGCTTGATTTCCAAGACACAAAAAAGCACTTGTGCTTACCCAAATCAGTGTTTTCAGGGCTTCAAGGATCACGTTCTTGTACCGGCTTTTTTTCTTCTTCTATAGTGTGGCCAAGCCTCCAAGCAGGAAGAAGGCCTTATTTTCTTTAGCTATTTTAGTTTGATTTTGGCTTGGTTAAACCTGACAAAACTGTAGTTTTATGGGAATGTTTGACTCCTGTTGTGCACAGAGATCTCAAAACTAAAAACCCTTTCCTTGGATGGAATGGTGAAGGTTTGTTTGCCTGCTCCTACCTCCAGGAGATGGAGATTGCAG
>VXBX01000223.1:19023-116453 GCA_013400415.1 Scytalopus superciliaris | reverse complement strand
ACCCCCAGGAGATGGAGATTGCAGATTGCCCCCCCCCCCCCCCTAAATTCAACAAACCTAATTGTTTTCATATTTCTTCTTTGGGATTGGGGTGATTTTATTTCAGTTTCCCCGCACCCCCCACCCCCAGTCCTTTTATCCTTTTCATTACTTTCATTTGAACTTCTTTTGTGGATTTATTTCTTTCTTGAAACCCAGCCACCAGGATGAGACAGCATTCCAGCTCTGATCCCAGCAGTGCTGGCGCACAGGGATTACTGTGCATGCCTTACATAAGGCAGTCCTGTTTACAGACACAGGGATTTTGGTTTTACCAGCAATATGATGTTGTTGGCTTGTGTTCAGCTTGTGACTCACTGTAACCCCAGCCCTTTATTTCTGCACAGCTGCCTCTCAGGGACCAGGCTAAAGGCGATTGGCAAAAATGGGATTTTTCTGAATCTGCAGAGCATTCCTCTCTTTGGGGATGAGATATCCCCTGCCAGGGAGGAACTCTGCTGTTGCTGGCAGCTTGGGTGAGCTGCTGCCTTCCCTCAAAGGCAGAGAGCTCTCCTGTCCACAGGAGGGTCATCACAGCCAGCTCCTGATTTGCTGTGTTGTGCTTTTCTCTGCATCTTCTCCCTGATTCTTGCATTTGCTGTTTGCTCTGTGTGTTCTCTTTGCTGGGTGAATTGCAGAAGTGCCGAAAAAATGCTGGTGTGCTTTGCTGTTTACATGTGGCTCTTGTAAAAGTTGTGATTGGTCTGAACAGTTGAAAGGGAAAGGAGGCAAGCTGGCCTGCTGCCCTTCCCAGGGAGCCAGGGAAGTGATTTCGGTGCTTTTGGGAGGTTCAGACCCACATGTTCACTGTTGGGACGTACCACAGGGGAAGTGGAAATGGAAACGTGCATTTCTGTAAAGAAATGATAAAATGAAAAATCCAAGATGGGGTGGGGGAGCCCTTTGGGCGTGGACAGACTTTTGAGTGCTCATAAAGCTCCGGAATGCAGCTGAGAAGGGCCTTCCTGAACTGAACCACACAAACTGGCTCAGGTGCCACGTCTGGGGGAAACTTTGCTGCATTCACAGAGAGCGTGAATGTAAGTTTTCAGGACAGCTCTAGACAGACCAGCACAGGCCCATGGGACTTCTGGTTGCCTTCCCCCTCTCTGTGTTGGCACATTTGGTTTGGTAGGCTTCATCAGGTTAAAGGGTGGGTGCCAGGAATTCTCTCTGAGAAAGGTAAATTTGCAATTCTGATGATAAGTTATGTAAGTAGAACATTTGGAGCCTTAAGTTTTATGGTAAGGCAGCCTCACAAAGCCTATTAAAAGGGACAGAAGCCTCACGGCCCTTGTGCCTGTTGTGGCTTGAGCAGGGCTGGATCAGGGTGGAGGTGCTGGAGCAGGGTGGTGGGGCTGGAGCAGGGTGGCAGGACTGGGCTCTGACTGCAGTGCTGGTGTCATTCCTGCAGGTCTCCCCGGTGCCGGTGCCGGGACAGAGGGGCCCGGAGCTGCCATGACGACAGGCGACTGCTGCCACCTCCCCGGCTCCCTGTGTGACTGCCCCGGCAGCGCTGCCCTCTCCAAGTCAGTGGAGGACTCGGACATCGGCCGCCCACAGTACATCACCCAGGTCACCGCCAAGGACGGGCGGCTCCTCTCCACTGTCATCAAGGCGCTGGGCGCCCAGAGGTGAGGCTGCTGCTGGGGCAGGGCTGGGCTCCTCCCCTTTCCTGGTGGCTCTAGGGGTAGAGGAAGGCAGCAAAGTCTTGTTTTGCAAAGGAGTTTGTTAGGGGGCTAATACTGAGTTTGAGTCCTTGTGAAGGGGATGCTTCCCAGACCTGTGCTCTGTGCAGAGCTCGGGCAGTCCTGAGTCCTGCTGGACTGGGACTCGCGTGTTCATTGAAGCCCCAGACCTGTGGCTGCTCTGGGCTGAGGTGGCACAGGTGGCCTCATGCTGTGTGCCACTGGCCACGTCCTCATGGGGCAGCAGTGAAGGTGGTGCTGTGCTCACAGGGCAGCGTGTTGTTCATGGAGATTATTGAAAGGCTTGAAGTGAAGCACAGCCCCTGTTCCAAGAAGGCCCAGTGAGTAAAGGCGTGGTGTTGATCTACAGCCGCAGGGAGGGGAGGGTGTTTGTGCTACAGGAACTGCAGTGTCCAGCTCTTGCTACAGCGGACACGTGGCAGCCTCACTGGCTCAGTCGCCTCCTGATGTGACTTCCCGTCATGTATTTTGAGCAGCTTCCAGAACAGAGGACACTTGGCAGTATTGTTCAGGCCAGCTACTGAGGGCTGTCACATTTTGTGTTCAGAAATCCTGTCTGAACAGCTGCTATTTTTTTCAATGAATTTGGCCAGACATTGGTGAGGTGTGAAAGTGGTGACTGCCGGCGTGGGGGAAGGATACAGGGAGTGGAGGCAAATGTAATTGCTGCATCCAACAAACCTGGAGCAGGTCAATGAAAATGTGAGGGGAACTGAGCTTGCTCTCTGGCATCAGATAGGCTGTGCAAGAGGTTGTTTAACCCCTTAGAACTTGTGGAGGTGTAACAGTTGTGTGGGAAAACTACCTGGAAATGCGTGTTAAAACCCGCTGACAGGATTCCTGATGTGTCTGCATGGAGACCAGTTCATTCCTTTTGGTGGTGGTGGTTCTCTTCCTTGTCACCAACACTTAGCACAGCAAAGCCAGGAGCTGTGTGACTGCCCTGGAATGTTGAATTAGTGATATGGTTTCTACAGCCTGTTGGAAAACTGTCTGGGAGTGTATCGTGTGGGAGTGTGACTGGGCCCCTACCCCCACTAGATAGGAAGGAAGGAAAATGAAGTCTGATAAGAGTTTTTTTCACACACTGTCAGCAAATCTTTTCCTTCTGGATTGTTTCTTGGTAGCCAAGGTTAAAATAATGCCCTGGAAATATGAAACTTCTCAAACAGGAAGAGAATGGACAAAATATCTTACAGATGCTTTTCTTAGGAAATAACAGATGCATGAGAGCACTGGAGGCTTGGAGGGGTTCTCTGTCCCTGTCACTAAGGCTCTGTGTGTGGGCTGTACTGGTACAGCACTTTATGGCAATAAATGCTACAGAATCATCAAATAATTCAAATTGGAAGGCAATTCCGTAGGACGTCTGGTCCAGGCTCCTTTCAGAGAAAGACTATTCAGAGCCTTTTCAGATACAGTTCCCAGGATCTCTGAGGATGGAGTTTCCACCACCTCCCCAGACTCCTGTTGCAGGGATTGTCCTGGCTGAGGAAGTCCTCTAAATAAAAGACATGTGAAAAGGAGGAGAGAACATCGTTTCGTGGTTCACCAGTGATGTTTGTAGAGAGAAGGGGATGGTGCTGTGGGTGTACGTTGCTTCACAGCTCTAAATATAAGTAAAGGCCCAGTTGGGATAAAACCTGCTAAATATTGAATTAAAAGTGTTAGAGGTGCCCTGTGACATAGGAGAGGAGTCTTCCTTCTCCCTTAGCAAGATGACATGCACTTCCTTGCTGGCTCTTCTCCTTCCTTCGTGTCTCACCAACCTTTTTCCCCAGTGTGCTCCTTTCCTTGAACTGTGCTTCCATGTCTCATTCTTGCTTTCTGTGCAAACTAATGGAAGTGGTCCTGCTGCTTCTGAAGATTAAGTGCTTGCTCTTACTGTTGTGTAGCAATCCCACAAACTTCTGCAGTCAGATGGGTTTTTTTGAAATCAGAATAGTAGTGAATGTTGAGGTAAGCTCAGTGTGGCTTTTTTTCTGTCAGCAATATGTGGAAAAAGGTGATAGCTGATATCACTCACCTGGATTTCAAGAAATAAAACTGTTCCATTCTCACCCTCTCTGCCACCCCCAAGTCTGGGCAGCTGTGGATGTAAGAGAACAGTTGTGTGAAAAAAATGGCTGGTTGGAAAGTGGGAAGTGATATACTAGTGAGTGCCTGGTTTCCATGGTCCCAGGAAGGCAGCCTTGCATTGGGCCTCTGCTGTCCAGCATTTTCTTCCTAAACAATCCTGATGATGGGTGAAGAGATGTACTGAGCTGCTGAGAACAGCAAACTTTGGTGTCTAGAGCCATCTGAGGCTTCCTAGGAAGCCCAAAACATCCTCGTCACAGGGCTGGCATATGTGGCACAAGGATGCTAAGAAACCTGTGCCTTGGCATGCCAACTGGGATGCCCCATCCCTGCAGGTATTCCAGAGCTTGTTGGCAGGGGCTTCGAGCAACCTGGTCTAGTGGAAGGTGTGGCACTAATTGTACACAGTCAGTGGTACCAGTTGAAGGTGTGAGGAACATCTTGGGAACAGATGGGTACGGTGGTTCGAGTGCAGTGAGCAGTGCAGGCCCCCCCGTGGAGAAGGTTGTGAGTGTCTCTGAATGTTTGATACTTCCCTTGAGCTGCATCTCTGGTTCTGCGAGTTCCCAAGAGAGCAGATCAATGACATTTGATTCTATAGTTGAAACTTGTGGCCAAGGAGAGGTGAGAAGGGGTTGTTGCTGAAGCACTAAGGCATTTCTGCAGCCAGTGAGAGGCTGAGTGTGCAGAGCAGGTGGTGATCTGCAGAGAGGTGCCCATGGGATGCACCATGATGGGCAGAGGGTTTGTATCCTGAGAGTTTAGTTTGGGTGACTGCTTGCTGTGGAATACGTTGTGTCCTTAGAGACCTGAGCTTCCAGGGTCAGTGTAGTTGTGTCTTTAGATAGTGCTGTTCCTTACACATTTCCTGCTCAGCCCAGAGTGTGGAACAGAGATGGGCCAAGAGTGGGTGGGAGATCAGATAAATGTGACTCTGATTGCCAACATCTTGAGTGGCTGCAGATGGCTGGGTCACGCTGTGGCCACTGTGGATCATCTGGCTTTGCTTTGGTCTTCGTATTTGTGTCAGAGCTTCAGTCCTGGTGTTGGGTCTGGTGTCAGCCCCTGCTCACTGTGAGCAGAACTGGAGATTGTGGGACACATGCTGCAGTTGCTGCTGTGCCAGCTTCTCTTGGGTGTTGTGGTGCTCATCAACAGGATTTTCTGATTTTACTGACCTAAAATGTTCTGGGTGCCTCCATGCTCCCCTGAGATTGGTTTCTTGCTGCAGCAGGGTCCTGGCATGCCCTGCCATACACTGCCTGCTGTGCATGTGCCTTTCTGGGGCTTGTTGGGACCAGACTCTGTGGCTGTGTCATTCTGCCAGCTCTGACCATGATTTCATTCTGTTTGTCTCTTGTTCTGCCTCTTTAGTGATGGTCCCATCTGTCGAATCTGTCATGAAGGTGGAAACGGGGAGGGACTGCTTTCCCCATGTGACTGCACAGGAACACTGGGCACCGTGCACAAGAGCTGCCTGGAAAAATGGTTATCCTCCTCCAACACAAGTTACTGTGAGCTCTGCCACACAGAATTTGTTGTAGAAAGAAGACCAAGACCTTTGACAGAGGTACCACTTTCTTGCTGCTTCACGTTTATTTCCATATCGTTTGAGAAAAAATGACTGATTGCCCTGCCCTTGTAGTCCTTGCTGGCTCCTCCTCCTCACAGCACTTTAACACTCACAATGAAGAAACTATTTTGAGAGATCAAGTCTCTTATCAGACCGAGCGATGTAGTTGCAAACATGCAGTAGTGATGTTTGGGGCAGCTCTTGCCTATGACCTCCCCACATGCCACTTGCCAGCAGCAGGGTGCAGGGCTGCAGCAAGCATTGGACTTGTGGCTGTACTTTAATACTTGAGCATCAAGATGCAGATGTCACCACACGACTGACTGAAATACGAAGCTCTCATAAATATTCTTTTTTTCCTGGTGGTTTCAATCTTATCTCCCAGTGTTGTGTTAGTGCAGCTGTCTTGCATGTGCCTTCATTGTCATGTTCTATTCTGAAAAGTGAGATGTGGTGATTGCTGATATTGTTCATACATACTTGTCTTCCCTTGACTAATACTGATGTGTGCTTCAAAGCCTTTGGGCCTTGCTGCTTCCTGCTGCATCTGCTCCTCCCTGCTGAGGGAGAAAGCAGGACATGGCTCAACTGGTCCTTATGTTCCTCTTTGCACTTACTGTAGTGGGACCAGGATCCTGGTGGGTCCATCAGCATTCCAGAGCTGGAATGTACAACCCGGGCTCTGGCTGGTAGGTTGGGTTGGTTTTTCTAATCACAAGGTGCCTTAATTCTCCTCTTTAGGTGTGCTCACCTTTCAGACTTCCTTTGACCCCTGAAGTTTAGAGCAGCTGCCTGTAATGAAGGCCTTTACATGTGGGGAACAAAGGCAGCTTGGACCAGGCTATCATCTGACCTCAGAGTTCAAGTGTACATCCCCAAAGGGGAATAAGTAAACCAGTTAGTTGATGTACAAAGGGCTGCAAGGGTTTGTTTCAGAAGATGGTTTAATCTGTCTGAAATTGTGTGAGCTGTGTTGGTAGGTGAGCAGACACTGTTGGTATGGCTGCTGTTCCAGACAGTGCTGCAGGACCACATAGGAGGGTGTTGCTGGCACCTGAAGTCCAGCCTGGAAGATCAAAGTAAGGTCCTGCAGCCCTTGCACCCTGTTCAGTTCCCAGTTCAGTGTCTGTGAGACTGCTGGCAGGCTCTCCCTGTGCCAATGTGCTGCTGGCTTGGCTTGGGTGTTCCCTCAGCACACTGTGACCACAGAGAAGAGTCAGTCTGCAGCTGGGCATTTACAGTGAATGATTTTGGGAGCCCCCCAGTCCTGCAGCCATCACAGATGGGAGGAGTGGGATGTCTGGGAGCTGATTCTTAACAACAGGTATGTGTTACCTGTCAGCTGTGGGAGGTTTGTTGGTGCCTGCCACCAAAGGGTGTGTGGTGAGGCAGGGGCTAATTCAGCTTTATAGTGGTGACTGCTCTTGTCCACTCTCTCCTCCCCTTTGCTCCATCAGTTAGATCAAAACTGAGTCACAACTGGAATTCTAAGGTGTTTTTCTGATCTCTGTTTCCATTCATATTCTGGGTGTTACTTCCTTTCTCTTCCCACCTCCCTCTGGAAACAATACCTGCCCCCTCCTTCTTCCAAAAGTCCTCAGCTCTCCTCACACTCCCATCTCCTCTCAGTGAACCTTGGAGGGGAAAAAAACCCACCAACTGGAGAAGCATTCAGTTTGCAAACTTGATATTAAGTTGTCATGATTGTTTAACTTACAGCTGACTGTTATTGGCTTGACAGTCCCAGTCAAGAGAAGCATTAGCCTACAGTGCTAACCCAAACCATGTATCTGGCAAAATGATTTGTGAGAGTATTACCTTGATGGTTACTGCTGTCAGGGTCTTACTGCTTCTCTCCTAGCTGCTGAAACATATAAAATGGCTCTTTGACCAGAATCTCTCAAATTGTTTCAGAGGTTGCAAAACACTGTTTTAAAACATTTGGGAAGGGCTATATCTTGGCTTTGAGGACATGCTGCAGGCAAGCTCAGGGACAGTGATCTTGCTAGGGCTTATGTGGGCCAAGTTGGGAGTGCAAGTCTCAGATGTTTTAGCTTAAGAGCTGGTAAAGTGCTCCTGCCCAGAAACAAACACGTGGGAGTGCCTTCAGCCATTGTTCACAGATGCTCTAGCACCTCATAACAAGTGTGGGATTAGAAAACTGCACACTTGAATGCAGGCTCAAAGACCATTGTGTATTGGAGGAGTTTCTCCTTTGGCATCGGTGTCTGCCTCCAGCAGGTATGAGGAGCTTGCTGGGAGAGTGGGACAGGAAAGTCATGGATCCTCTGTGCACTGACCTGTCCATACTCCAGGGTGGATGAGTGAGCAGCCCATGACAGTCAAATTTTAATTGCCATGGAAATTTTTGAAAAGCCTGTCTGAACTAGAGCCAGCAAAGCATCTGTGAGTGCTGAGAGGTGATGGGTGGGCAGCATTTAATGACCCTCAAACACAGGAGAGCTGCCACTGTGTTTTCAGAGGGGAATAGATCCCTGGAGCCATTACTGCCAGCTGACAAAGGCTTTGGGATTCAAGTGATTTGTTAGTCTGGTATTTGGGGACTGCCTGTGAGCACGGAGAAAGGGATGATCTACCCTGTTGTGGTGTCTGCCAGGGGAACAGCTTGCCTAAAGTGCCATTAGTGCCTTGTGAGCTTGGATGCTGCTAAGCCCCTAATGAAAAGTGGCCATGTAGCTGGTGAGAGTGATCCCTGCCACAGAGCAGAGCCTAACCTGCAGCAAGCCCCAGAGCAGTTCCCTTGCCAGCAGTTCAGGGGCAGTAAGACTTTCTCTGGCTTGAAAAGCAGCCTATAGCCTCGTTTAGTGCACCCTATGGTAGCAGCCTGCTCTTGCCCTTTCCTAGCGGCCAGCAGCACTTCCCACCTTGCAGTGGAGTGTGTCTGGTACCAGCTGTGCTGAGCAGTGTGTGCTGTGGCTGCAGCACACAGGTGTGCAGGGTCCTGTCCAACAAGGCTCAGCTGATCAGCACACGCACTGTGTTCCTGGCATGCCACAACTGGAGAGCTCCTGCTAGAGCAGAATGGCTCATGTGGCTGGAAAGACTGCCTGGTTTTGTTGCATTACTTCCACCATGCTATAAAACCTCATCCTTTACTGCAGTGTGGGGAAAATGGCCTGGAGTTCAATTTCTCATTTTCCTTGGGAGTTATTACAGCCACTGTGAGCTCCTGCACCACTGCAATCTGTGCTGGTCAGAGGCAGTGACAGTGAGTGTGCTTTGCCCCAGGAGGTTTGTGGGGCTTTGTTCACTTAGAGGTCAATCAGCAGAGCGTGACTGCTTTGGGAAGTGCCTGCTGGCAGGGGAGGCTCTGCCCTTAGTGCAGTGCCCTTCGGAAGGAGCTGATAACCCCTTGGCCAGCTGGCTGGCACTTTCCATTAATACCTTGCCTGCAGTCTGGTGCAATCTCATCCTCACACCAGAATAGGCTGCAGCTCTTCACCAAATACTTTTGGGAAGTGTCATCCCCAAGTTGTTCATCTGTTTCTGAGAAAAGGGCTAGGGAAATACACTACTTAGTCATTTAAAAATGTCATGGTTCCCTCAGCCACCTTATCTGGGAAGTTCTCTGCCCCTTGGTTGTGGGCAGGGGTGGGGAGTGTTTTGAAACTCTGGGGGAAGTGATGCTCATGGTGAGTGTGCTGATAAAAATCCACTGCTCACCAAGTAAAGCTGGGAAGTCAAAATAGAAATTAGGAGCAGAGGATAAAAGGGATGGCGAGTTGGACTGGGAACAGTATGGGAACATGCTTTCTGGCAGTGGTGCTGGTGAAAGGGTCTGTCCCAGGTGTGAAAGGCTATCCAAGCCTCCTAGTTCTCTTTTGCTGTCACCTGACCACAAGAGAACTCCGTGACATGCTGCCTGCTGGTGTTGGGCCTCACAGGAGAAAGTGGCTCTTGCTGTTTGCTCTGCCCTATCCTGTGTTTCCATCCTGGGGAGACTTAGAGCTGCTCGTAGTGGCTGCTGCAGTCACTGGTCAGCACAGCTGATCTCTGGGAAGGGACCACCAGCCCCATGAAGAACTGGCTCTGTCCATGTGCCTTTGCAGAGCCTTTACAAGGAGAAGGGCTGACTGTGGACTGGCAGAGACGTTTTGGTGAGTGCTGAGGGGAAGCTCCAAGGTCAAGTTGAAATGCTTCTGTGTAAGCTTCCTGATTTCTTGGAAGTCAGGAAACACCATGACCAAAATTGCCTTTGTTTTTACTTCAGGCCTCCTGTATATCTGTGTTGCAGTGTTGTATTCATGATTACAGGCTGTGTTTTCCAGGAGCAGTGCATGGGTGGCAAATGCTCACTAGCTAACTCTGTCTATCCCACTGTGTGCTCTTGTGTCCCTGTTCACCAAGACCAAACTGTTAATTTCCCCATGGGCTTCTCTGAAGTACTGCTATGACATGCAAGCACTTCACAAACAGTAATTTAATTCTGCAGCCTCCTTTAGGGAGGGAAGGTGTCAACCTTGTCCAGCATGGACTAAAGATAATTTCTTAATAGAATTGTAATTTTGTTTTCATTAAGCAGCCATTTATTTATGTTGTGGTTTGTCCAACGTAAGAATGGTAACAGTGTTGAGTACCAGTGTGCCTGACCTGTGAACTGGAGATGGGGGACTTGCCTGAGCCCAGAGGCAGCTCTGGCAGCCGTGGCAGCCCGTAGGTGTTGGGGAAATAGGCTGCAGTTTAGCCTATTTCAGTTATTTTTTTAACTAAGAAGTTGGTTGAAATCTAAAAAAACCCATGAAAGGCTTTTGTAAACTGCTAGGTTGTGAGATCGAAGGGCTGAGTGCTTTTTGGGGGCATGTTTTGAACCCCTGCAGGTGGTTGGAGAGTTGACCTGCAGCCCTGGGTGGAGAGTCTGTAGCCAGAGGTGCAGGATGCTGCCATGCCAGAGCCTGTGCTCAGAGAGGGCAGAGTGCCTTCTGCTTAGCTCTGAGGTGGTCTCCAACACAAGAGGGTTGTGGACTGGGGCTCTTAAGGGAGGAGCATGTTCCTAGCAGAGAAGAAGATGGCCAAGCCTTGGAGAGGGATGGTCTTCCAATACTTGATTTTCCTACATGGATGTTAGTTTATTGTGCATTCATATGATCTGACTCCATGACACTCTAGCCATCATGGCTTGCATAGTCAAAAAGTGAAAAATACTTTCTGTGTTCTGGAAGACTTCAGAAAGTGTTTGAACTGTAAGTTGCAGCACACACAGCTTTCCTGGAGCAGGTAGTTTCCTCTTTGTTCCAATAACATCAAGCACAGAAAATGCCTGATTACTGCTCCTCTTCCAGGAACATTTGCTGTCCAGGTCATGGCAGAAGGAGGAGCAAATACCTTTGAACATCAAGGATTGCTGCAGCTTAGACAGCCCTTTCTCCCAGGCCACAGGTGGTCACACAGTTCTCTAGGCAGGGTTGGGTTTATTTGCCCTAATGTTTCATGCCTTAAATTTCTTTCAGCCAGACCTTGTTCTTTGGAGTCCTATAGTGTATGGAGGGAAGGAAATGCCTCTTGTGATCATTTAATTCTTGCCTCCTTAGAAACTTAAGATGTGTCAACTTGTCTGGAGGAGCCTGCCTCTTCCTGGTGCTAGGAGAACCAGGACAAGTGCTGTTACAGGCAGCTTGTGTATGAGTCAAAATATTCCCCTATGCCATCTTTAGTGTTCTCTCTTCCACATAAACTCTTCTCTTTGATCTCTGGCAAAATCCATCACAAACCTGTTTTCTCTTACAAAGTTCTCTTCCCACTGAAGGTACTTTATCCTCTGGGATTTCAGGCAGAGCTGCATGGATGGAGCCATTTGGGGTTGTGTTGGATGCATTGTGTATTTCCAGAAAGCATTACCAAGGGTGACACTGTGACTGTGTTTCCACAGCCAGAAGCCCTCCTGCACAGCTCCTGGCCTTCTCCCTGGCTGCAAGGGGAAGGGAGGTGGATGTGTGGGTCACTCTGCACTGGTGCACCTGAGCCCACTCCTGCCCATTTTTGCTTTCCCAGGTTACCAGCAAAAGTACCTTCCTTTCCATGGCCACCTTGTTTTCTGTGCTTTGCTGTGGCTCTGACCGTATCATTTCTCTCGTCAGTTCATTATCCACTTACAAAGTGTCTTAGCTTTAACCTGTTGTTAATTTTGGCCCCTCTGAGGGCTTCTCAGTAGGCTGAAGTGAAACACCACCTCCAGAGACTCCTCTTTGGGGCCATCTGCCCATGTTGTGGGCCAGCTTTGGGTTTCCCCCTCCGTTGGCCATCCCTGCCCATTGGCTGGGCACAGTTCTGGTGTGGGGTAGTGGGGTCTGTGCTGAGCAGCCCAGGGCTCTGCAGAAATGTCCCAGGCTGGCAGCTCAGACAGAGCAGCAGCTGTTTAGTCCCAGCAAAGGTCAACCCATATTCCAGAAGAAGGATGTATTTTTGTCCACACATTGTGTAAATGCCAGGGAGAGGAAGGGGTTGAGAGGAAGGGGTTACAGGGCTCTGCTCTGAGAGCAGACATGAACTGCTGCTGAGGCCAAAGCTCTGGCTTTACTAAAACTACTGGGATGTTGAAAGTCAACACATCCTGGTGGTAAAAACTAGTGAGTGTAATGCAGGACTTGTTCATCGTGCTTCTCTAAGTGTTTGATACATTTGCTAAAGCAAAACTCTGTTAAGACAGCTCACTAATTCCAAAACAGATTTCTTTGATGAACCAGTCACTACTGGAGCAGTCCAGCCATGCCTTTTGTTCCCATATTTCTGTCCTTGCAAGCAAGTCTCATGATAGAATCCCAAGAAAATTCTGCTTCCATGTCTCCAGTGCTGGTGTTTTCCATCAGTGTGTGTGTTAGCAGCCTTATTTAAAAATGGCAGCTTTAGTGATCCCTGCATGTTCCTTTGCCTCCTCAAAACAGCTCTTCCTTCCAAGGGTGCTGTGCTGTGCAGAAGCCCCTGACAGTTTTTTGCTCCTACTATTTTTCTTTGAGTTTATTGTGCAATTCTGTTTGAAGATGCTTCCTTTTCAGTGATTGCTAATGCTTTTCATTCACTTAAACTGACTATTTTATGTAGTGGATTTTTTTTTGTCTCTTAAGGAAAGTACAACTTCCAAACACAATGTCACCTGCAAGAAAATGTGTTTTAAATTCTCTGAGATGTTTGCTTGGCTGCGTGGGTCATGCTGGAGTAGGGGACAGCTCCCATGGGTCTGCCATGTGCAGTCCTTCTGCTCTGTCTCCTGAGTCTCCTGCACCTCTGTGGCTGTGGGAGGTGCTGTGGAGAAATCTCCAGCAAATGCAAAGGCAGGTTTGCAGGCAGGAGTCGTGATATTGCTCCTGTTTATGTTGTTAGGGAAAGAAATTTTTGCTCTGGGCACAGCACCCGTTGCAGCTCTCACTGCCCCCCCTCCAGTTCAGAGAACTGAGCTGTGATGTAGGCTCTCCCCCACCCTTCCTCCAGCCTTATCTTCCTTGCAGACAGACTTTTCCCATTGCTTTCCTCGAACTCGTCTGCTGGAGTCACTGCACCCTTATCTCATCTGACCTCCTCTACCCTTCCCCAGCCTGTCTCTCATTGCTCATTGCAAGCTTCTGTTAGACTCCTGGATCTAGTGAAAAAAAAGTCCCTCTTGGTTCCAGCTGAGTCCAAGTCCTCTATTCTTTTCCCTTTGTGTTTGCTGTCTGGAGATGCTCTTCTCAGATCTAACATGAAATCCTCTTGGCACTGCTCTGCAAACTGCAGTGGCCTCTTTGGAGCTGAAATGGGAAATACACTCTTGGCACTTACTGGCACTGGTATCTTCCTTACATGTCCATCTTCACCACTTTGTCCAGCCATGTTCAGCTGTGATGATCCAGAGGACCAGGGGGCTTTCTCTGAGGTGCAGCTGCTGGCAGTGTCGTGATCTCGTGTCTGTGTGTGTTCTGGTTCGGCATTTCCCGTGGTGACCCCAACCACAGAAGCATCTGCTGCTCTGTAGGAAAGTGTCCCAGTGACCTGCAGTGCTGCTTGGGTTGATTCCTGTCCTGCCCACCATTTCTAGCATCCCTGCAGCTCCTGCTGTCCCTGGGTCAGCCCAGAGCCCTGTGCTTCCCAGCACTGGGGCTGACTGAGGCCATCAGGAAGGTTTTCGTGCCTGTACATGGAGAGATTTGGCTTGTAGAGGTTTGCAGAGTGTTGATGGCAGGTGGGTGGGGAACAAAGGATGGGGAGGGGCACTTTGCAGCATTTAATTGTCCTGCTTGCAGGCTTTTCTGAATTTTGGCTTCCTGAACTCTGGGTACTCTGTCAGAAAGCATCCCTTCCCACCTTGGTAAAGAAAACAGGACCATCCCACTGGGGCTGCCCAAGGAGTTTGGTGGCCTGCAAGAAGGTTTGGTGCAGGCCCAGAAAGGAATGTGAAAGTCTCTTGTCTGAAGCCGTATTTTTTGATTCAACATGTTTCTCAGGGCAAGGACAGACTAATAGTGCTACTGTGAGTCAAGGTCATGTGTTTTTTTCTGACCTGTATAGCCAGGCACCAGGTCAGGAGCAGAAAGAAAATCAACAGGCACCTGAGCAGCCACAGGGTCACTGTTTGGTGGGCAGAAAGAATGTGGGATGTTTTGTAATGCATCCAAATACTTGTTGTCGTGGGTTGAATCATATCATAGCTGTGAAGCATAGGGGAACTCTGTGCCAGGGTCAGCTGGTGAGGCTGGCAGGTCACGCTGGTCCTGACTGGTGCTCACCAGAGCGAGTCCAGCTTCAAGGCTGAGGGAGATACCTGAGCATGAGCTGGCTGGAGATTGCTGGTCTAGTCCCACGGGGCATGGGAGTGCTGCATGCAATGTGGTTATGAGATAGGGACCAATAGCCCATGGCCATGGACATTTAACCACACAAGGTAAGTCAGCTGTAAAAATCAATGAAAGCTAATTTTTAAAACACCCGTTTTTAACCCCCCAGAAAGACTGCAAAGTGCTGAGGGCTGCTGGGAGAGTCCCTCATCCATTCATTCCCATTGGTTCCAAGGGGCAGAATGCAGCCCAGCCCTGAGACATGCAGGTGCTGGGATGGACTGGCTGGGAGACTGCTCTGATATGCTTTGAGCTCTGCTCTTGCCTTCCAGAGGAGCTGATGATGTCCTAGTGTCTTTTTCTGCTGCCCCCATCTGCCTCCCATCACCTGGGCTCACCCAAACTTCATGGGCACTGCAGCAAAGGGTCAGCTTTTCATCATCCCATAGCCCTGCCCCTCCAAGAAATGAGCTCCCTTCCACAACCCTGCTGATCTCACCATCTGGAAAAGCCTCAGGATCATGCTGGAGGACAAAGAGATACCACTGTACACAGAATAACTTCTTGTCACACAAGTAGAGACAAGTTGTTTCCGGCAGGGTATGGGACCCAGCTTGTAGCCCAAGTGGGCAACAAGCAGCCAGCTCTGCCTCTTTCCATTCAGTCTCAGACTTGATTGCAGCATGGAAGACACTGGAAGAAGACCAAATTGTGCTTGTGTTGCTTTCCCATGTTTACTTGATAGTTTTCCCTACAAAAATTGTTTAATCTGCCCGACCACTTTATGGATTGTTTGCAAGGTTTATTTAAAGTCCTGTATGTGCTAATTGCTGCTGTGCCAGAAATGCTGCTCTGTTAGGGTGGCTTACTGTGTTCTTTTTTTTAACTGTGTCAGTGCATATTGGCAAAGCAAATCAACTACTACAAAAGGAAATTAATTTGCTTCCTGCCTTTACATATTTAGCTCCCATCTTGGGGAGGAAAAAGGAATTTCAGAGGTCACAAGGATTATAAATAGAATTAAGATGCAGTAAAATACCTATCTGCCTTCAGTCCCTGAGCCTGTTATTGTACAAGGGTCAAAAGTTCCCTCAGATGTCCTGTTCATGGGGATGAGGTGCTCTGGACTTGCTGCTACAGGGACTCCAGTCAGGGTGATTTGGTGCTCACCCGAGTGCTGTGCCCCTGTGCAACCCTGTCCTGGCTGCAGTGGGGACAACCTGCCACATGGCTGAGTTCAACTGCTGGGGCTGCCAAGGAGGTGCCATGTGTAGGAGCAGCTTTTGTGCACCAATGAATTGCTGTCCCCCCTCGCTGCCTGCCAGGGCTGCTCACCCTGTGTGTGGTCCTTATTGTCCCCACACAGCTCATTGCAGTAATCTCCTCTGCAGAGCCATTCAAGGGGGGACCTGCTGGTCTGCCTCCCTTCTCCCAGCTCCTGTCCAAACCATGGCTCTGACTCCTCTGAAAGCTCTCCAGTGGAGAGGGACCCAGGGGTGCTGCGTGACAGGGGCTGAACATGATGCAGGTGTGGCCAATGGCACTTGGCTTGTTCCAGCCACAGTGTGTCCAGCAGGGCCAGGACAGTGACTGTCCTGCTGTGCTGGGCACTGCTGAGGCCCCACCTCAAATCCTGGGGCTGGTTTTTGGCCACTCACAACAAGAAAGATGTTGAGGGGTTGGAGTAGGTTCTGAGAAGGGAACAGAGCTGGGAAAGGGTCTGGAGTAGCTGAGGGAGCTGTGGAGGCTTAGTCTGGAGAAAAGGAGTCTCACAGTGACCTTGCTCTCCACCACTCCCTGACAGGAGGGGGAAGCCAGGTGGGGGTCAGACTGTACTCCCAGGTAATAAGTGACAGAATGAAAGGAAGAGGCCTCAGGTTGGTCTGAGAGGGGTTTAAGTTGGATAATAGTAAAAATTTCTTCACTGAAAGGGTTCTCAGACGTTGGAAGAGCCTGCCAGGACAGTGGTGAAGTNCTCACAACAAGAAAGATGTTGAGGGGTTGGAGTAGGTTCTGAGAAGGGAACAGAGCTGGGAAAGGGTCTGGAGTAGCTGAGGGAGCTGTGGAGGCTTAGTCTGGAGAAAAGGAGTCTCACAGTGACCTTGCTCTCCACCACTCCCTGACAGGAGGGGGAAGCCAGGTGGGGGTCAGACTGTACTCCCAGGTAATAAGTGACAGAATGAAAGGAAGAGGCCTCAGGTTGGGCTGAGAGGGGTTTAAGTTGGATAATAGTGAAAATTTCTTCACTGAAAGGGTTCTCAGACGTTGGAAGAGCCTGCCAGGACAGTGGTGAAGTCACCATCCCATCAGAAAACATGTAGATGTGGCACCTGGGGAGATGGATTAGTGGTGAGCATGATGATGGTGTGCTGGATTGACGGCTGGACTTGATGACCTTGGAAGTCTTTTCCAACATTAATGGTTCTGTGATTCTAAGAAATTTCTTTCTGGCTGTCTGGCCATCAAGTTGTGCTCCAAATGGCTTTAAAATCAATGAAAGTTTATTGTCCGTTACTGCAGGAGCATTCAGGTCACATCTCTAAAATATCATGTTTATCAGTCCTCCCAGCTGCAATTCCTGACCAGGCTCATTCTTGTCACAGCAGCACCTTCTCCTCTGCTCGGGGCCAGCTCGGTGTCCCATCCCAGGTGCTGCAGAACGTGCTGTTACCGTGGCTCTGACCAGCTCAGCCCCCTTCCTATTCCATGCCCGGGTTTGCCTCCTGCTTTTTCCCATTTCCACTGAAGTTGTCTGTGCTTCTCATCCCATCCTTACCCCTCTGCTCTGTCTCACTGAATGCTCCTGCCAGAGTTAAATCTGTGCTCACCTGTGTCCCCTCCCCTGCTCCCTCTGGGCCAGCACTCTCTGTGGGTCTCTCTGGCCAGTCCTGTCCTCAGGTTACCTGTGCTGAGGTCTCACTCATTTCTTGCATACCTGCCACCACCCTTTCGGTCTTGATACTTAAAAGGTGGTTTCTCTGTAGGAAAGGAGCTTTGTGTGTGGAATTCTCAGATGGGTCCCTTCCCAATCTGCATATTCCAAAGTGGGGACCCTACTCCAAGTCTGGCAGTAGGATGTGCCTGACTGGCCTGGCACATCCCTTCCCTGACAGTCCCATGCCTGCTCTCACTGTGCCTTTTCATTCTTCCAGTTTTGTTTAAAAGAAAGAAAAAAAAGAGAATCCTGAATGAGACAATCATCCTTGTGCAGGCAGGAAGGAGGGATCAGCCAGTCCAGCACACATAGATCTCAGTAAAGATGTGCAGTAACAACTTGGTATTGCTAGGAACCATAGCTGCTTGCTATTGTCAAAAAGGAAAGGAAAGGTTGAAAATAGCATAATTGCAAGAAAATAGAACAGTTGCTATTGTTGAAGTCAGGTATCTCCAATGAACCCACACTAGAAGCAAGTTGGGACTCCAAAAAAAAGTGAACATTTGGAGACTGCCTGTGAAACTCTAAAATGCCACAATTTTCCCAAAGGAACCCAAGAGCTGGATTTGGAAGAGCTGCCCTTCTGGCTGGGTGTGCCCCCAGACCCCAGTGCCCCTGGTTCCCAATGCCCCAACACCTGTTACAAAGTTCTGGATCTGTTCCTGTTGAAGCTTAACCCAAGACTTGTCAGGTCTTTGCTCAGCCAGGCTTTACTGCACTGACCTCCCACTGTCTGCTGCCTGCTCCTCACTGTGCCAGGGAAGAGCCCAGGAGGTCCAGTATTCTCTGCTGCCTTCCCCTGCACGACATTCCCCAATTGTCTCTTCCTTGTGCCTTGCTGGTTTTTAAACACAGACTTGGCACTCTGTAGCTGCATTTTTGAGGAGGTTTATGTGAGTTAAGCTATGCCCAGGTGCCCCCTGAGTGCCTGGGGCAGGCGAGAGTTTCCCAGCAGGGCCCTGCTGCTCGGCTCACCCCCACTAATGCCCCTCTCCATCTCCCCACAGTGGCTGAAGGACCCCGGGCCCCGCAATGAAAAGAGGACTCTCTTCTGCGACATGGTGTGTTTCCTGTTCATCACTCCGCTGGCGGCGATCTCCGGCTGGCTGTGCCTGCGCGGGGCCCAGGACCACCTGCAGTTCAACAGCCGGCTGGAGGCCATCGGACTCATAGCACTCACTATAGCACTTTTCACAATCTACGTCCTCTGGACGCTGGTAAGTGCCGGCTCAAACCAGAGCTGGTGGCACCGGCTCCCACCGCGGCGGGGCAGCCCTCCAGCTCTGCCTCCCTGGGGGACAAAACCTCGGGCTCTTCCTCTGAGCAGTCCATTTAATTGCCTTCACGTGGGAGCTGCTAAGGTTGTTGCTGAGAAACCACTTCCTGATCATCTGCTTTCCAGACTGGTACGGGAGCCATGCTCAGGGTGTCATGGACCCAGCACAGATGTGCCTGAGCGGGGCTGGGGCTGGACGTGGGTGGGAAGGGCTGGGGCAGGCAGAGGTCCAGATGTGGTGCCTGCTCCTGTTTTGGAAAAGAAACACAAACTTAGCACCTGGGTAGTTCAGGTGGAAAGTAAGATCTGAACAGGTTTGACCACTAATTAGTCTGCCATTGTGTCCCTCCATGCTTTGTGCTGCCCAGCACACACTGGCCGTGCCCAGAGGGATTGCTGACTGGCCTTGGAGGTGTCTGGCCCGCAACTAAACAAATTCCTACACAATCTTAAGGTGTTGGTAAGACAGGTGTGTGCAAGGAACGCTGTGGCCCTGGGGAAACCTCTGGCTTCTCTCATGTCAAGTTTTGGAGTTGAGCCCTGAGCTAAGGCTGTATTAGCCAGCCTGCCCTGGCCCACTGCTGCTGCCTGGGGGGCACTGGGGACTACTGAGAACCTGCACTTGACCCTGTCAGAGGGCTGAACTGATCCATGCTGGGAAAGATCTTCCTGCAGATGTCTCTCTTGGCATCTCTGGATGTGCTGAACTGGGGAGCCAGGAGCTTGCAGGGTGTTCACGAGCACAGGACAGTGAATGTGGCTTTGCTGCAGCATCTGCAAGTGCTGCCAGTGGAGCCCCAGCAGGACTGGGGGCATTTCCTGCCCAGCCCCTTCCAGGGCCCTGGGGCTGCTCTCCAGGGGCTCCCAGGCCAGGGACTTCCCTGTGTTTCCCATCCATTTTTTTGTGGTCTGTTGCTGGGTGGATTGCTGGATTTGGATCTTCATTTTGGGTCTCCTATTCCAAGCCCTGTGTGTGGCCGTGCTCGGTTGCTGCCCTTTTCCGGCTGCTTGTTGGGAAGCATCATTTTGGCAAGGGAAGAGATGCAGGTGCTGCAGCAGAGAGTGGCACTGCCAGCTGCCAGAACTGTGGGCAGTAGAAATGCCCCAGCCCATTTCCCTGGCATGTCATGCTCCAATTTCTCAGAGTAACCCCTTTCCCTGGGCTTGGACATTCTTTTCCCCCACAGACTCAGGAGCCAGCGCAGGCTGAGCTGGTGCTGCAGCAACCCCTGCCCTCGGGGGGGCTGCAGGGAGAGTGCCTGGGGCAAAGCTGGAGCCTCTGCAGCACAGGGGAGCAAGTTCCTGCATGGGGCTCCTTTGTGTAGAAAGCCAAGCTAAAACTGGAACCCTCAAGAGGAAATGTTTTCATCTTGTCTCAGGACTGGTCTGGAGGAGCTGGAAATGTGAAGGAAATCAAGAAATGTTTTGGTTTAGATTTTTGGTGGGGTTTTTTGTGGTTTTTTTCTTTTGTTTTTTGGTGTGAATTAACAAGTTCAGACAAAAATGTCTATAATTCTGCAGTGCTTCACATTTCCTTGAGCAGAGGACAGTAAGAGAAACCCCTTTATTCACATTTATTGCACTCAGCCCCAGGGGTGTGCAGAACAAGGGGCCACTATTGGGTGGGAGGGTTGTGGGAGGGTCTGTGGACAAGGCTGCAGCTCCTTCCTGTGGAGCAGGAGCCTTCCTTGAGGTTTCCACCATTAGCTCCCCAGTCCCAGCTGTCCCTGAAGACTGGGAGATGTGTTTGTCAGCAAACAGCCTCAATGCACCTCTGCAACAGGATGAAGGGCAGTGCACAGATCAAGGAGCTCAGTTACCTCAGACCTACCCAGATGTAATAGGAATACTGACTTTTCTTTCTCACATATACTTCCTGGTTCTTCCTGCTTGCCAGCTAAATGCTTCCTGTAATTTTACAAAGTATGAAAGCCTGGTTTGGATGAATGGCTGACTGGATTCGGTATTTAAACCGAGCTCGAAGCTCCCCTCGCAGGGCTGTTCCACAACTGCAGGGCCGGCTGCTGCCTCTGCCGGGCTGCTCCGGGTCCCTCCAGCCTTTACATCCTGCCCTGTCTCCCTCCGGGGCGGCAAGCCTCCCGTGTCATGGTGTCGTCAGGAAAATGAGCCCCGCTGCTGTCCTGTTGTTGCAGACCAAGGAGAGAAGGTTTTTGCGAAGGACGAAGAAGGTTCACTGGGCTCTGTGAGATGGGAGGAGACTGGTTGGATTCAGACATTTCTTTTGCCCACACAAAGTGCTCCCTGCAGCCTGGGGCTGGGTGAAAGGGTGAATTGTGGCTCCTCCCCACCACATTTCACCAGTCTGGACCCAAACCCAGCTGAGCAAACCTCATCCTGCTGTGCCAGTGCTGCCCAGAAAGCCCCCTGGGCTGTGCCGTGCTCAGCCTGGTGCCAGCAGGAAGGGATTGATTGGCCATGAGTGGCTTGGGCCATGGAGTGCCCCAAATGGTGTCAGTGTCAGAGCTGTGTCCCGTGCCAGGGATGAGGGATGCACAGAGGCAGAGGGGTGATGGCATCTGGCACGAGTGGCGGGGGTGGTGACAGAGCGCTGCGTTCTCGCCCGCCAGGTTTCGTTCCGCTACCACTGCCAGCTGTACTCAGAGTGGAGAAGGACCAACCAGAAAGTCCGCCTGATGATCCCAGCCTCGAGGAGCCCTCACCCCGTGCCCCACTCCCTCCTCTCCGCCAAGCTCATGAAGAAAACCGCGGAGGAGACGACCGTCTGAGCCGTCCCGCGGCCGCCCAGCGGGGCTGTGGGGCACCAGGAAACAATCATCCAACCAAAGGGACTCTGCGGTCAGCATGTACTTTAGACCTTGACAAACAGACAAATAATCAATGTCTGTATGTGAAATGGCCCAAAAGAGCCCGATGGCAGAAACTGCCTGTCTGCAGGGACATTTTCCTATAAGTAAATACCCTATGTGGAAAATATCTCACTCTCTCTATATATATCTATATATAATATTATTTTTTAATGGCCATGCATATTGTGTTTCCGTCCTTTTGTGTAGATGTTCTAAGCTTCAGGATAGAAGCTGGCAGCCTGATCTCATTCAGAGGTTAAATCAATGCCTTTTCTCCAAATGAGCATATAAAGAACACTTTTCATCATCCGTTCTTGAAAGGCCCCTTCTCCTTTGCACTAAATTGGTTTTGATAATACTGTGGCAGCCTTCCCGTTACTCTTTGGTCTCTTTTGTGGTGTTCTGTCCTTTCTAGAAAGTTGAGTGTTTTTAATAATTATTATAATCCCAGAAGGAGTAAAATGACATAATACTGAATGGAGACATTTTGTATTGTAAAGTACTGTAATTTTGAGATATGAGTTTCAAAAAGAGAGACCTTTTCCGGTGCAGATGTGATCTCACAAAATGCTTTCCTTGCAGATCCTGGCTCATCCCCAGGACTCGGGGGCACTCAGCTCTCAGTGTGTCTGGCAAAGGTAGAGAGAGGATCCAAGGGTGGGCAGTGATGGCTCATACTAGCTAAACCCACCATTGCCTTTTGGTTTTAAAAGATTGAGGAAGGAGCTTTCCTGACCCCAGAAGGTTGAAGTCTCTGTTTGCTGATGTCCTTTCACCATCTTGAGGCTGGACCTCCTGTAGCATCAGTTCCACACGTACCTTAGGGGACAGGCCGTGCCCTGCGGCGCTGGCAGGACGCAGGTGCTCTTGGCTGTCTCTGCACTTTATTTGCACATTCCAGAGGAGCTGCTGGGATTGGGTTCATCCCTGACAGCACTGCCTGCCTGTTGTGTCCTCTAGTGAAAACCCCCCAGTTTGCTGGTTCCCAGAGAATGTGCTTTAGGGTCCCTTCTCTTGTGGGGCTGGCATTCCTTCTCCTCGTTCTTTCACCTGCATTTCCAGCACATCCAGCTGTTGAACCCCTCTGTCTCAGAGTGCCCCATCTGCCAAGGATCTCCCTGGTTTGGCTTTGGTCCTTGCATCTGTGCCAACTCCCCACCCTGCCAGGTGGTGCCCGTGCCTGGTGCTGGGCTTTCCTGAGCCTCCTGCGTGGTGCAGGTTGTGAGGATGCCGATGGTGACACTGCCCTGCTGGGTGCCCCAGAGGTGTGTGCAGCTGCTTGGCTGGAACCTGGGCTCTGGCTCTTGTGATGGTGAGGGTAGAGGGCAGGGAGAAGGCAGGCTCCAAGGTGCCTATGTCCTTGCAGTGGGTGGTGGTGTGTGACACACTATGTCCTTCTGTCCCTTTGCTGAACCCAAGTGGATCAGTCCAATAATCTGCCAGATCGAGACCTGTCATTTCTTGAATTCAAAGCACCCTGTGCCCTTCCTCCTCCTCCTCTCTAGCTGCAAAGCAGGATGCTTTTCCTTACATGTCCTGTGACCCTGGGCTGAAAGTTTCTGGTGGCATGAGCAGCAGAGGCCAACAGGATTGCTCCAGCCCTGGGTCCTGGTCTCTGTCAGCTCTTTTCCTCCATGTCCTGTGCCAGGGTTCTCCTGCAACTCAGGGATTCCCTGGCACATCTTGCAGCAGCCTCTCTGCCCAGCAGCAGGTCCCTGTGGGCTTCTCTGAGCTGGGTCTCTGTTCCTGGCATGAGTGGCTCCTATGATCATGGGGTGAACATCCTTTGCCCACAACCAGCCTGCACAGCTCTGCTCCCCTCTTTCAGCCAGCCCCCCACCTGTCCCTTCCCTGCTGCCAAATACCCATGGGCTCCTTCCCTTTTCCCAGTCATGCAGGCATGACTCTGCCCCTGGTGCGCCTGGAGGAGAGGCTGCTGCAGCCCAGCTCCAGTCACTGTCCCTGCTCCAGTCCCATCCTGTTCCCACTCAGGCGCTCCCTGCCCCACCACCCCTTCCATGGCAGCGGGCACTGCACCACTGCTCTGTGCCTTGTCCTGGGTGTCCCTTCCTTCAGCCCCTCCCCAACAAACCCCGTGTCAACAGGACATTCCCAGTGAAGAAAAATGGGGGTGGTGGTTTAACCTTCCCATCCCTGGCTGCTTCCCAGGACCTTGGCCTTGCAATGCACCAAGTTCTGGCAGGTGACAAGGGATCTGCACTCTCACACCATGTTCCCCAGGTAAGAACTTAATGGAGCCAGTGTTCCAGTTAGGAAACCCACTGTCAATCCAAATATGCAACTGTGAAAGCCAGAAGCCCCTGGCAGGGGCAGTGGGGGCCCATCCTTGTGCTGTAGGGCGGCTGTGGCTGCACTCAACTTCCCTGACTTTATTTCGTTGCCAGTAACTGGAGTTGCTGCATGTGCCCCTGCAAAACCCAATAGCGACTCTTTAAGTCTTGTCCTCCCTCCCAGAGGAGATGTTCAGCTTGTGGATGTGGGAAATCAGTGTCTGACCCGCCACGTTCCAGTGTCATGGGGAAACGGGCTGTGCAATTATGTAAAATAAAAGTGAGACGAACTTTGGGCTGTTGTGTTGTTACTGGGGGGCCGGGCCTGCTGAGCCCAGCTCCCCCCCTGAGGGTGACCCCCTGTGCTGGCTGCCTGGGGCGGCTGCCCTGACCAGCCCCACAAGCCCCGGCAGAAGGTTTCAAAGCTGGACAAAACCCAGGGCTTTTAGTGATTTCTGGGCAGTTTCTCTCCTCCCTGGTGTGGGCCAAGCGTGGTGATGATGTTTGAACAAAGTAGATTCCTTTGGCCCTTGAATAGGTCAAGCGGGTGTGTTTGGGGCTGCACGGAGCGATCCTGGTGCTCCCCAAGGTGCTGCCCCACAGAGGCTCCTGGTGCTGCCCCCGTGGGTTGCCTGCCCCGAGCCTGCCCCCTGCCCTCTGGCCCAGCCCCTCGCTCCGGGTGGGTGGGAGATGCCAGATGGGTCTGCCACCCCACGCTCCCCGTGCCCGGGTGTGCCTGAGCTGTGTCTGGATGTGTAAGGATCCGTCCCAGCTGTGTCTGCATCAGTCACAGCTGTCTCTGGGTGTTCTGGGCTGTGCCTGAGCTGCATCCTGCTGTGTCCAAGATGTCTGTGGCTCTGTCCGGCTGTGTCCGAGCTATGGCTGATGTGTGTCTGAGCTGAAACATGTGAAAGCTGCTGCAGCTGCAGGGCAGGATCCTTGCTCTGGCAGCTCCCTACCAGTGGACACCAGGAACCATCCAGGGCCAGCACCACGGCAGGGCCTGCAGGGCAGTGTGGGGCAGGACGCCTGCCCAGGGCTGGAAGTGGAACCTCAAGGCAGAGGCTGAGGCAGCCACCGGTCCCTGTTCACGGGGCAGTGAGGAGCCCCAACATCCCCTGCAGCCCTAGCCCTGCCCTCGGCCCCTCGCCCTGTGTTCCAAAGCCTGGTCATGCCGCTCGTGCATAGTGGGGTGGAAATTGTGAAGATGCACATTAGAATTCCCCCTCAGATCACTGCAAACCAATGCTGGATGCAATTCCAAGGGCCTGGACAAAGCTTTAGCCTTGGCCCAGACCTTGGATGAGTTTCGTGGCCAAGCTGGAAAATCAAGGGGCTTCTGTGCTTGTTTATATTAAAAGGAAATAAAAAAGGTTTAAAAAGAGAGTGCTGTGATTCTGGGAGAAGGCTCACCCAATCCTTTAAAATAAAACTCTGCTGCTGCACAGCAATCTGCCAGGGCGAGAAGAAAAAGGAGCAGCTGCAGCAGCCAGAACAGTGTAAAAGGAACAGAAATCCCAGAGAAAGGGCCCACTGGGTGAAAAGGAGACACAATTTAACAGGGAGGGCATTCAGTCATGGCTGCTTGGCTAGTGTACGAAATCCAAGCAGGCTTTGGAGCATCTCTGGCAGACCAGCGTGGAGAAAAGTGTGTTCATTGAGGTGCCTCTGCTGCCTGTTGCTGCAGCCTTTTTCCCTAGGAACAAGAGGATCCCTGAGGTCTGATCACACCCTGCTCTGGCCCGTGGGCGTTGGAAGTTGCCCTCTGGCCTCCGTGCCAGGCACTGACTGAGGAGGCAGCAGGTCACTGCTGTGACACACCATCCGTGCCTACCATGGGAATGGGACAAACCTCCCGGCACAGGCTGTCTCCCCAAAATGTGCCCTTGGAGCCCATGTGGGGCCAGCCTTGCTTTTCAAGGGCCACAGTACTCCTTAAGCCTTCCTACCTGTTGTGGCACCGGAATGCAGAGAGCCGAATGTAAACCCTGAGTCTTCCTCATGCAATACTGCACAAAATATTTCTATTTCTCACCCAAATGCTGCAATTATGCAACTCGACTCCCAAAGATTTGATTTTTTTTATATACATTTAATTTTCAGGGGCCACAGCAAACAGGAACACATTAAACATTTTCTCCCCCTTCCAACCACAAAATTACAGTGAAGAGAATCCAGGGCACCAATCTGTTGAAAAACCCAGCTTTTCTCCAGTCTAGGGCACTGACCTGGCTTTTAGGAAGGAATTTCTTCTTGGTTGAATTAGGTGTTCCCTCAATGCACAGCACAACTGCTTTGGGGTGTTTCCCATGGCAAGGGAAAACCACAAAGTTTACAAATCTTGTGCCCTCTCCATCTCCAAAACTCCCGCCCTGAACCTCTGTCCTGGTGTAATCCCAGCCCACAGCTTAATACCATTCAGCCACTCAGTCACACACACAACCCAGGGTGGGATGGGTTAAAAACAGAAAAAAACTTGTGGGTTGAGATAAGAACAGTTTAATAATTGAAACAATGTAAAATATAATAAAAAGTATGGATAGTAATAATTGGAAGGATAAACAAAGAAACCCAAGAGGAGCAAGTGATGCCCAATACAATTTATCACCACCCATTGACCTGTGCCCAGCCCCTCCCCCTTGTTGTCTGCCCATGGAGAGTAGGAATTGCCTTGATGGGAGCAGAAATCCAGTCTTGGTCCTACTGCATTGGAAGAGGCTTAGAGCAAGGCTCTAGGGGAAGATACCTATGCCTGACCCAGCAGTGCAACGCTTTGCAGCTACTGGAGTAGACCAGGGAGACCAGTACTCTTGCCTGTGCCCAGATGCCTCCACAAAGATGACAACTGAGGGGGCATTACGAGGGTCCAACCAGCAATGCAACTGAAGATGAATTCCAGACTGGAATTCAGGCAGGGCTCTGGGCTTGTCTGCTTTGGAGAAAAGGAGGCTCTGCAGCTTCCTGAGGAAGGGACATGGAGAGAGGTGCTGAGCTCTTCTCCCTGGGATAGGACACCTGGGAATGGTTCAAAGCTGCTCCAAGGGAGGCTCCAACTAGTCATGAGAGAGCATTTCTTTATCAAGAGGGTGGTGAAACCCTGAAAAAGGCTTCCTCAAGAGGTGGTCAATGTCCCAGCCCTGTCAGTGTTTAAGAGGCATTTGGACAATGGCCTTATGAACAGGGTCAGCCCTGAAGGGGTCTGATTTTTGTATGAGATGGTTGTTGTAGGTCCCTTCCAAGTGGAATATTCCAGTCTTGTGTATTCTATGTGAGGAAAAGGACACCTTGATGGGGGAAGTTCAGAGAATGGCAGTTCTGTGGGAATTGCCTCTCCTGTGGATTTCAGGCACTGCTCAGCTTTGTGGTTGCCTTCCTGGGCTGCCCCCACTGCTGCTCCTGGTGCTCTGCTGCAAGCAATGTGCTTGGTGCATGTGTGAGAGAGAACTGGAGAGAAGGCAGGGAGAGACTTTGGATGTGTGGGGAAGATAAGTCTTATCATCAGCATTCAGCTATGCTTGTGTTTTTTAACTTAATCTAGATAAGAAAAAGCCAGAGGCACTGCTCCAGCGCCTTTTACTACCTGTTGTATTTTCCGTGGCCTTGGACAGAGCAGCTCTGCAGTGCCCCAGCACTCAATCCCATCTGCCTGCCCGGGGCTCTTGTGGCACCAATCTCCTCCATGCCCCGAGTCTCTGCTCCCCAGTGTCCCTGCAGTCCTGGCCGTGAGGTGAGGGGGGTGGGGGAGGCTCTTTGGTGGCATCCACCTCGATGACCTGCCAGTCCTCCACTTGGTGGCCAAAGGAACCACGTGAGGAGAAGCCAGCAGGACACAGGACCCTCCTAGTTCCCAGCACCAAGACCCACGATGATGGTGTTTGCCTTTCCTGTCTCTCTCCTGCCCTCCCCGTGCTCCATCCATGTGTCAGGGACACATCTGGAGCCAGGAGCCCATGCCCACCCAGAGCCACGGGCGCAGCCTCTCCCCAGGACATGACGCCAGGCAGAAAGCAAAGATTGGGGCTTCATTTTCAGCATCAGCAAATCCCACCTGCTTTTCTGTGAAGTCCAGGCAGACCTGGATGGCCCTGGGGAGGCAGGCAAGGTGCAGAGGGGTCCAGTCAGGGTCAGTGAAAGCATGGTATTGTCCAAACCACTGTCCCACGGCCCAGATGCCCTCCTCAGGGGTAAATCTCAGGACTCCCTTCCTCCTGACAGACTCCTGGGTGACCCCGACAGCCCACCAGTCCCCTGCCTCGGCCACCTCCACCTCCCAGCAGTGTGTCCCCGCAGCAAAGCCCTGCCTGCCCAGCACACACGGCTCCGTGTCGAACCGCTCGGGGGTGTTGGGCAGCAACGTCCACTCGTCCCCTCGTCCCACACCTCGCTGGTCTCCAGCCAGGATGAGGAAGGGGTTGGCAGTGTCTGGATCCAGAGTAACGTCAGCTGGGGACAGAGAAGGAGAAGCTGCTCAGAACAGGCAGTCCCGGGGCTGCATCCACCCCATCAAGAGTAGAGACAGAGTGAGTTCCTTTTTCCTGGATGAGAAAACCCTCATGCTGGACTGCTCCAGCCTCAGTGCTGCCCCAGTCCTGTCTCTGCCCCAGGAGCTTGCATGCATCCTGGCCAAGGAGACCTCTGTCTCCTGGAGGAGGATGCACCTGAGTGGATGGGTGCACATCTGCAGTGCAGACACCTGGACTTGAGCTTGGGTGTCTCTGGTGCTGCAGGAGCAGAACAGGCAGGTCTGGGCACAAACCAGTGCAGACCATGATAGATGTTACCCCGAGACCCATAACCCATGGCCCCAAATTCCTGTTTCTGTGAGCAAAGGAAGGGGCTGAGCATGTCAGCTCAGGTGTCTTTGGTGCTGGTGGTAGCTCTACAGATGAGCACAGGGAGTTCAGCTGGGGGTGTTGCAGCCACCAAGTGCCAGCCAATGGTAGGCCCAGGGTGGGACAAGCCCCACGTGCTTTGACCCTAAAGACCCCAAAGCAGAAGCAGGATGCACAATTTTTCTCCTCAACAGAGGACAGTTCCCTTTCCTCTTCTTTTCTGAAAACTTACCTCTTCCACTCATCTCCTCCACCTCTTCAGCCAGGGTCTCACTGTCTTCTCTCTCCATCCTGGATGCCAGCATATGTACAGGAAAACAACAGAAGACAGTTCTGTTGCCCCAGTTCCCCGTGTTACAAGTGGGAACAGCAGGACTTGGAGACAGCCTAGAGATGACAAAGCAGAGATAGAATGATGGAAAAATCACAGTATTCAGGCACTTTTTAGACAGCCAGCACTCACCTGCACGTTGGCTACAGGAAGGGAGGTTTGGGATGGGTTGGAAGGTCTTCAGTCTGCTTCCCACTCCCCCGATCTCCTGTTCACCTCGTGGCTGGACTGGGCTTGCCCAGCACTTGCAGCTTGTTGGAGTGCACAGAGCACAGTGCAGAGGGGCTGGATGGCCTGGAGAGCACAGCTGGGAGTCTGTCTGGGGAACCACCCTGCAGAGCTTCCCCCTGCCCTCCAATGGCCAATGGCCTCCCATGCCCTGAAGCTTCCAACGTACCTGTGACCTCATCTAACACTTGAATTTGGCTGTTTCTTGTGCTCCTGAAGTGCCCAGCCCTGTTTGCAGCACAGGCTCTGCTTCATTTCCCCTCCCTCCTGCCAGCTGCAGGAGGGTGATAAGAGCCCCTGTGCAGATAAGAGGCTGGTTCTCCCTGTGCAGGGTGCTCAGAGCCCTCCTGGGTCAGCAGCACCACGGGCACCTCCAGCCCAGAGGGATGTCACCTGGGGTCACCAACCACAGAGCAGTGTCCATGCTCTGGGTGTCCAGGCTGGACCATGGGAAAGGCTGGCTCCTGCCCTGGCTGTTTGTCCAGTTTTGTTGTGTTACCAGTGGGTTCACGGTGGAGATGTTTGCAGGGCATGTGCTGCTTCAATGGCTCAGCTGATAAATGGGGGACAGCATGTGCTGGGCTTTGCACTCCACCTCTGTGTTCTCCAGGCAGTTGTTGATGTGCCCAGGGGTGATGGCCTCATCCCCATTTGTAGGTAACTGGGAGGGTTCCACTCTGCTTTGTCACATCACTGTGGAAACCACCAAGAAGGCAGGACTGGGAACAGGCTGGCTTGGCAGGGACCACTCTTAGATAGTGGCATGGGCATGGGCATGGCATGGTGGGGGCTGCTGCTGGCACCCAGTGTAAGTGGGTGGCTGCTGCTGAACCTCCCCTTGGCAGGACCAGCCAGTGAGGAAGTTAAACATGTGCAGGCACAGGCATAGGCACAGACATACAGACAGGCACAGAGTCAGAGACACACACAGAGACACACACACACACCTGGTCACACAGCACAGGCAGCCACATCCCCTCCTCCTGCAGGGCTGGCAGGGGCAGAAGGTCACCAGTGCAGGTGATACATCCCATAGTCTCTGACTTCATGTGCAAATTTGCAGACACCCTGAGCAGTGGGATGTCCCCTGTGTATGCCCAGTGCCCCAGTCCCAGCTCTGGGCCCTCTGACCCCCCCCAGCATCCATCCTGATGCTCACTGCAAACACACAGCCCTGACACAGCAAATCCCACAGGCACCCCACATTGTGGCACTGCAGACACCAGTGCAGACCCTGTGCCTGACTGGTACCCCTGCCTGCCCTTGGGACCTCTAACTCACCAGCCAGCCCAGCTCACTGACCAGCTCCATTTCACTTGTGACCAGTCCCTTTCCAGCCTTTTGGCCTGTCCCTGACCTTGTCCTCCCCAACTCCTTCCACTCCATGTGGCTTCAGTGCTCACATCCTTCTGCTGACACACCAGCTCTGACCCCCAGCTTTAAATTCCAGCCTTGCACACGTACAGTCACAAAAGCCAGGCTGGATCTCCCTGGATCTGTGATCCCTGCAATCAGCATGAATGAGGAGGCTGGGTTATTACACTTCTTTGTGCTGTCATTGTACCCATTGTGAGAAAAATCTTTATTCAATTTAGAGAAGATGCAAATATCTGTGAAACAAAGAAGTTTAGCAGACAAGGAAAGTTTCTATTTCAGCATGTGCTGGGTGCTTGGGCCACAAAGGTCCAAAAAGCACATTCCTTCCTCAAAAATCATGCTTTTTATAAACCCCCAGAGTCCTGCCTTGTTAGCACAATGAGAGGAGTGGGCTCTCATTCTGATTGGTTTTGATGTGTCCCCCTTTGCAGGGCGACGGGATCTTCTGGTCAGGATGACCACCCTCTCCTGCACACAAAGCCCTGCCAAGTGGCGAGGGGGCTATTTTAGCCATATCTTTATCCACTTTCATAATTCCCTATTCCCGAATGCAAATTGCCCCTGGCACCAGCTCCAGACTGGACCTGGTACCTCACAGCCTTCATGGTACGCCTGAAAAATAATTCCTAAGTTAATGAACCATTTGCTTGCGATAAACCCATGGTTTTTTATGTCTCACACTCGTCATCTGTCCTTCCCCCTTTCCATGTCCCCCTCCTGCCCCTGCCCAGGCCCCCCTGCCCAGCAGGTGCCCCCTGTGCCTGGCTGTGCTGGGAGGGGGCTCAGCACCAGCTCTGCCTTCATGTCCCTTGGGGCAGCTGCTTTCCTGGAATGCACCACCGGCCACGGCCTCACCTCTTGGCTGGCTGTGGCTTTCAAGCAGCTTTTCAGGCAGTGCTGGGCCTTGCTCCCACGCTGGCACTGCCTCTGGGGGTGAATCCCAATCCCGGCTACGTGGCCTCCCCATCGCCACTGGTGCCCCCACTCTGGTCCCCGGACCATGGAGGATGTGGTGACACAGCACATGCAGGCTGCCAGAAGGGCATGGCCACTGCACAGGCATTGCCAGAGCCCCACAGATGGTTCAGCAACTTTCATTCTTGAGAGGAGACAGCAAAGGAGGAAACGGATGTCAGGCTGGCAGCGGGTGATGATTTTGTTGGGTTTCCGGGCAGGGAAATGCTCGGCTGGATGGGGAACTCCTGTGAGACATCGGGTGACAACTGGGCAGCTGCTCCTCCAGGAGAGAGCCCAGGGAAGAGTCCAGGGAAGAGCCCAGGGAAGAGCTCAGACCCTCCAGGTACGCGGCATCTGTGGGGAATCTGCAGATGGAAACTGCTCTCGGCTGTCTGCCAGAACAGGGCATGGTTTCCACTTCCTGATAGCAAAGTGGAACCCAGTCAGTGGGTTAAAAGGAGGATGGGAGAGAAGAGCAGGGCCAGGCCCTGGCTTGGCTGGGCCTGGGATTAGTGTTTTGGCTATTGTCTTCCACTGGTCCAACACCTCCTCCCACTCTCATTGCGATGCAGGCAACCTGCTCTGTCAGGGTTTCTCCTTCTTGTCCTGCCCCATTTGTCTCTTTCTTAGAGCTGGATCAGAAAAATCAGAGAGCTCCATATGAAAACAGCTGCCCCTTTCTCAGGGAATTCAAGGAAGTGTTGTGGCTTGTCCTTTTCTTTTGCATGGGAAATTCACACCACTTTTTATACCAGTCAGATTCTTTGTATATAAAGCACTAGCCAAAGTCAGGCAGATGATGGAATATCCCTTTCAACCTTCAGCATCAAAGATTCATCCCTAGGCATTACAGAAAGGGGCTTAAATCAGTAATGAAACTCTTCAAATGTGAACTCAGCCTGGGCTTTATTTTTACTTTATTCCCTTGTTTCTCCTCCCTTGAGTACTTTCCCTCTCCTTCCCCATCTCCAGGCTGTGCTCCAGGGAAGAGGATGCTCTCCAGTTCCCATCTCCATTGCTCTCTGCTGGCTTTTGTCATTTACAGTTTAGTTTTCCAAGTTCACGAGGGACACTCAGGTAAGAATCCCCTGGTTCCTGCTGGTCCCTGTGGCTTGGCTTCCAGACTCAGTGTCTGCCTGGCTGCCAGTGCAGCAGCTCCCTGTGAACAGCAGAGCACAGAGCAGGGTCAGGCCCTTTTCCATACACCTTCTCCACTTGTGAGACCACCAGCAATTCCTCTGGATCTTGGTTTGTCCCTCTGGCCATGGGAGCACAGGCATGGACACAACCTCACTGAACTGGGGTGAGGAAGAGATGATGCTGATGAGTTCATTATAGTTTTCTGCCAATTCCCTCCCTGCTTTCCCTGTTTCCACAACATTCCCAGTGTGTCATTGCTTTACCGTGCTGTTTCCAGGGTGTGCTGGACCCTTTGCAGAACCAGCTGAATAAAAAACTACAACAAAAATAACAATGAACTTTTAAAGATTAGTGTGGGTTCTGTTAGGTTGCTGACTTGAAGCAGCTTCTTCAAGGCAGCTCTGACAGTTGACTAGAAAATTAACTTGTCAAAAACCATTCATTTTCTTTTGCTTTCCTTTGACCTGTACCACATTCTCTGTGAGTTGAATGGACAGATTATTATAAGCCTTTTTCGTTTAAATTTAAAAAAATGCCAAGAATATCTGAGACATTTTTACTTTGATAATAGATTTTTGTAAGAGGTGACAATAGTGAAGGATAATTGAGTTTTATTTGTACCCGTGTTGTCACTTGCTGCAGCCAACCACCCAGAAACCTTTCCAGCCACGTCCATCATTCCTTGTTCCACTTTCTGCCCACCCTGAGCCACGAGGGCAGCTCTTGTCCCCTTGAGAACAAGGGGTTGGAAGAACTTTCCCAGCAGTGCAGGAGAGGGAAGCAGAGGGATGCGAGGTGGCCCGGCCCCAGCCCACTCCCCGTGCTGCAGGACAGGGTCCCTCTCCCAGCTCCCCTCAGCACGGGGATGGTGCCAATGGGACATGAACGGCACGGAGCAGCCCCTGCTGTGCCCAAGCTCAGGAGCCACAGCAAACTCACAGCTCTCTCTTCTTCCTCTGGACCTTTCTCCCAGCTCCACTCAACGTGTCAGGACCCCCCAGCCCCATCACTGTGGCCAAGGGCGAGAACGTGGTGCTGCCCTGCCGCTTCTCCCCAGAGCAGCACGCACAGGACATGGAGGTGATTTGGTTTCGGGAACAATTCTCGCCCTTTGTGCATCGCTACAAGGAGGGCCAGGACCAGTATGGGGAGCAGATGCTTCACTTCCAAGGGCGCACTGAGCTGCAGAAGGACGGCCTCGCCAAGGGCAGTGCAGATCTGAAAATTTTCCATGTCCAACTCTCTGACAGAGGGAATTACACCTGCTTTGTTCGCCAAGGCTCAGATTACGACGAGGCTGTAGTGGAGCTCAAGGTGACAGGTCTGTAATTCATGTTTCTGGTGCCTCTAATTGACTTGCTTGTATCCAGTGCTCTTTTTCCCTGTCCTTCTGCCCTGAAGCAGTTTCAGGTGGTTTGGAAATAGGGGGTTTTAAGTCCCTTTGTTGAAAATGCAAAGAATATCTCACAGAGGTAAAATTGCCCACCAAGCAACCATAAGGAGCTCGTGAAATGCTTCCTCCTTCAGAAGTGTTCTTCATATTGTTTTCTTCAGAAAAGCAGGTATAAGAAAAAACTTTGGCATTGGGTAATAAAATAAGAATATCAAGGTTCATGCTCTCTGAGTTACGAGAAAGAGACTGCAAGAAATGTCCTGACTCCAGGTGACATTTCTCGGAAAAAAACTCATGGGATTTGCCTACCTCAAAGTTTATCCTTGTCAGGGAGAGAAACAGCCAAATCACAGGGTCAGTCACCTGGGTCTCTCTTTTCCCACAGCCAGTGGCTACGCCCCACTCATCGTGCTGGAGCGCTACGAGCGCGGGGGGATCTGGGCGACCTGTCGCTCGGCCGGCTGGTACCCACGGCCCCGCGTGCTGTGGCGAGACCTCCGTGGGCAGCATCTCCCATCCCTCTCGGAGGACGCCACCCAGGATGAGAAGGGGCTCTTTGCAGTGGAGAGCAGCATCGTCCTCACCAGAGGGGTGAGCCAGGGGCTCTCCTGCTGGGTGCAGCAGAGCCCGCAGAGCCCGGAGCTGGAGTCAGCGCTCCATGTGTACGGTGAGCCAGGCGTGGGGCACGGCCCTGCCCGCCAGGGCTGGGGTGGCACAGCACCCCCGGGGCCTCTGGCAGGCCACATGCTCAGCCTCTCGAGGCCATTTCCATCCCACTGGTGCAGCTTTCGGCAGCGTTGGTGCAGGTGTGCTGCCAAAATCCTGTCTGGAGGGGTGGGCTAGGGAGGGAAAGGGGCAGCCCTCATTGTGGCAGAGTTTCTACAGACACCTGGGTTAAATAAACACATTCATAACACTGGAACTAAATGAAAAAGGAGAAACCAACCCATACCTTTAGTCTCCCCTATTGTGAAATCCTGTCCTACAGGTTTAGTATGAGAAATAAATCCTTGTGTTTCATTTTAGCACCTGCATATATTGAATGGATTTCTAACTTTCCCTTGTCTCACAGGAAAGCTCCTTTTTTACCAGATGATTGATTTGAAGCTGGGAATACATCAGATCAGAGATGCAATGGTGGCCTGCACTAACCATAAACCAAACTGCACTACAGCAGCCCATGTTCACCTCCATCCTGTTCCTCTTGTACTTTGGGAATGAATAAGTCCTCGAGACTTTATTTCCTTGGGGAGCCACTACATTTCTCCTGGTGATGCTGTTCTGCACTTGGAGTGTTGCTGTTACACACATCACCCTATTTCTGATTCCATGTTGCCTAATGAAATACAGTATTTGTTTTTTTCCAAAGGAGAAAAAACATTATTTAAGCAGAAATAATTTGATTAGAAATCCATTTTCCTTTTAAAAATCCCCCACAATCCAAACAGTGTCATCAGCCTCAGACAAGTGCAAAATTTACAGAAATGGATTTTTTTTAATGTGGTGTTTTTCAGTTTGTGATGTACAGTCAGGAGCTGGTTGTCACCCTTGATGGGATTCAGATAGAATGACCGTGTATGAAATAGAAAGCAACTCCTTCCCATTCCTACTCACAGAGTAACCTTCCCTTTGGGCATTTTATTTTTCAGATCCCTTTTTCCATGATGCCTATCCTTGGATGATTGCCCTGAGTGTGGTCCTGGTTGTTGTGGTTGCTCTCCTTGGTATCATAGTTTATCTATTTAAAATTAAAGGTACCATCTTGGGTTTGGGGGCTGGGGAAGGGGGCTGGGCAGCTGTTCTATTTAACCACTTCTGGTCCTGATGGATGAGGGAGGTTGGGAAACACTGCACATACCCAGAGTCTTGTCCTGGTGTCTTGGACACATGTTCAGTGCCAGGGAACTTCAAGACCCAGGGACTTAACTCCTGGCAAGAAAAGAAATCTTTCTGCTCCAACAAGAAGGCAAGGAAGGAAGTTGGCATTAAAGCAGCATCAGCTGCCCCAGCACAGAAATGGAGCAAAAATTTCCTTTGCCCTGCAAAGAATCCCTGGCTCTTTGGGGTACCTGGCAGGGCTGCCTTTCCTTCTAAAGATCCCTCTGATGGGAGGTGATACAGAGGAATAAAAGAAACTGAAATCCTCTCCTTCTTACCAGGAGATTGGGCCGGTGGGTAGTGTGGGCACCGCAGCACATCCAGACCCCACGCCCCCTCTGCTGTGCAGGCAGCTCTGACTCCTGCTGGGGGTTCATCAGGGATCCTTGGAAGGGATGGTCTTTGAAATTATTTGCATTTCTTTCTTTTCTTCACAGGAAAGCATCAGAAACAAATAGGTAAGCTTTACTTTCCATTGTCCAGAAATTTGAAATTTCTTCAAATGAAGGAATTCATGGATCACATTTCTGGGGGATATGAGGGAAGAAAATGGTTTGACTAGTGGCTACATACAGTTGTGAAATTGATTTATGAAATGCTGTTGTAATTTTAGAAAGAATCATTGCAGAACCAAAGAAAGTGTGAACAGAGTTCTTCCCAAGGCTGGAGGAGGTTTTGGGGTAGTGCATTTCATTTTGCAGGGGCCTCAGCCCTTGTCAGCACTGCAGAGCAGAGGCACAGGGCAATTAGGTAGCCCTGCAGGTGACATTTAACACCAGGCTCCTCCCTTGTTGGTGCAAACGTGCCCCTGCACCACTGTCCCGGAGCTGGTGCCCATGCTCAGTTCTCCAGCAGCGCGGTGCTGATCTCTGCCCACGGCGGGGTCAGGGAGGGTGGGCGAGACCCTCACAGTCTTGAGAAGGAAGGTCCTGAGGAGCTCCTGGGCTGCAGCTTTCCCCTCCTAAGCAATTTCAGCCTCCTCCCTACCCCAGTAAGTGTATCAGGGAAAAAGGCACTGGCTTTGCTGGTGATGCTCTGATCTCATTTTGTTTTCCAGCAATGCAAGTGGCAGCACTGCGTAAGTCTCACTCCCCGTCTCCTCGGTGAAATCCTCTGTCAAAACTTCCAAACCTTTTCATTCGTTCGCTCATCCTATCCAAACGTTGTTTCTGGGCAGATATTTTCCTTCCCCCTCCCCTGACCCGATAATTATGTCAAAATTCACCCTGAACAGTCATGAGGAGTTTTCCCCTGAGTGGTCATCAATATTTTTCGACACTCCTTTTAAGTAGTGAATTAGTTCTGAAAAGTAATTGTTCTTTAGGGGCAAATTACAGAAACCTGAGCTGTTGAGAAATTTCTCATAAAAATGTAGATTCTTTGATTACTAAGAATTTTTAAAAATTTGAAGAGGCCATGTATTCTTGTTTGCTTGTTTGTTTGCTTGCCTGTAGAATTGCCAAGAAACAGTCTCTTGGCTATTAAACCTAACCTCAAAGTAATTGGTGCCAATGAAGGGGGAAAAATGGTGGGGAAACTAAATACAGGTCAGCTGTCCTTGCAATCAGAGCAAAACCAGAGCATTTGCCCCCTCCATCTCATCCTGTCCTGTCCTGTGTGGGCCTTTAGCAGGGTGGGGGATCCTAGGGAAGGGGCTGTGCCATAATAACTTGTGGGTGTTTGTGTTTGTTGTTCAGGGGACCGCGATGCAGAAATCGGTGAGTCTTCTCTTCCTTACACAGCAGTATTTACAGATTCTCTGTACAGTGGTGGGGTTTTTGGGGGGTATATTTTTTTAGTTTTAAAGAGTGAAGTGAACCGAAAAGTGATGGTGGAGATGGGGGGAAGGAGAGAGTAAATTTGAGAATCAAAAATTAGAGATCACTGAAGATCATGTCTGGGACTGGGAATGGATAGTGGCAGTGGAGGCACAGGCAGGGGGGGAGGGTCCTGGTCCCCTTGGAGAAGAGGGACCTCCCAGAGACCACTTCCTGTCCTCAATTTGAGCAGGACAACCTGCACCATTGCTAGGGGAGCAGAGCTGCAGGCTGGGGGTGGGACAGGATTTTGCATTGCCCAGTGTTGGCAGAAACCCACCCTCTGGCACGTGCAGGCAGTTACTGGAGAGGGCAGACAGGGTATATCCAAATCAATATCCCACAACGCATTTGTGCTGGTTTATCTTCCTTTTCAGAAAAGCAAGGCAAGGAACTCGGTGAGTATCATTCCCTTTCCTACATGGGAGACTTCTCAGTTGGGCCTTTTCTCCTCTGGGTTTTGCATGTGTGCCCTGCTTCTGGTTTTCCTTTTGGGAAAGGAAGAGATAGCACATAGAGAACTTGATTCAGAAACATTGTTTTCCATTGGTCTCTTCCCTGTAATCATTCTGTACTAAGAAGAAAATTCTTTCAGTTCTCGAAGGACAAACCGACCATAAATGTATATCCAACCCAGGACAGGCAGCGTGATGGTATTTGTAGATAATGGATGGAGCCCTTTCATGTAGTCAGACACTGAAGCTTTGAAGTGACACCCTGTGAGATGACTTTCACAAAGATAACAGTTCAGAAAATATGCAGCTTCATATCATTACACACCATTACCCTGAGCAAATCCAGTACAAGTGTGTTTGATTACCTCTGACCTGTGGGTTTTGTGTTTTGGTTTTTTTTAAAGCATGGAGAAGATACACAGTGCCTATAGAAGAAGGTAATTAAGTTTGGTCTTTCAGCATGCTGAACCATCTTTCCTGCTTTAATCTCCCTTCCTGGCAGTCCCCCTCCTGCAGTGATGCTGGTGGGAGCAGGGATGCTTCTGCTGAGCCTCCCTTTACCAGAGGAAGTGTAACACCCAGACTCCTTGTTCATTTGGTGCATGCCCCAGTTTCAGACAAATCCAGGGAGTCCTAGTCCTCAGTGAGCTGTGCTGACCCCTCAAGTCTGACAGACCACATCTCAGACGTGTGGCACTTCTTCAGCCTGGGGGGTCTGCTGATTGTCCTCTTCCCTGTTCTTTGTCTTCTCTCTGCTTCATTTTCTGTTCATGGCACTAATGTCACCTTGTGCACCTTCCCATGCCACAGTCTGTCAGTTCTCACTCCCACCCTGCTTCTTCCTTAGGCAACCTCAGTAAAGCTCTGTCCTGGGTGAGCTCTGCCCTGATGTGTTGATTCCATCTCTCCTGCAGTGAATGTGGTTCTGGATTCAAACACAGCCCACTGTGACCTTGTCCTGTCTGAAGATGGCAAAAGTGTGAAACGAGGTGACACACTGCAGGACATCCCCGACATCACTGAGAGATTTAACCCGTGGCGCTGCGTGTTGGGATGTAATGGCTTCACCTCAGGGAGACAATACTGGGAGGTGGAGGTGTTGGATGCAGGAGGATGGACTGTGGGGGTCTCTAGAGAAGACGTGAAAAGGAAAGGTGATATTGAGTTTAAACCAGAGGAAGGCATCTGGGCAGTGGGGAACTGGGCAGGGCACTTCCAAGCTCTCACCTCCCCCAGTCGCACTCTCCTTGCTGAAATCCAGACTCCCAGGCGGATCCGGGTCTCTCTGGATTATGACGAGGGACGGGTGGCATTTTACAGTGTTGATGAGGAGATTCCCATCTTCACGTTTCCACTGACATCTTTTGAGGGGAGAAAAGTCCACCCTTGGGTGTGGTTGGGTCCTGGGACATACCTCAAAATATGGCCCTGATGAAGGGGAGGGAGTAAGACAAAGGCTTTTTAGACTCACGGAAAGATTTAAATTGAAAGGAATCTGTGGAGGTTTCTGTGGCAACCACCTGCTCAGAGCAGGACTAGACTCAGGGCTGCCTTGGGTGTCTTTGGACCTTATTCACCTGAGTTGTGCAGAGTCTCTGAGGGCAAAGATCTCATTATATCTCTGCAGCTCTGTCCATAGCTGCATCTCTCTCAAGGGTGAAAACTAACCCTTTTTGTTTGGTCAGAATTTTGTGGTTTTCACCTCTCATCCTCGCTCCCTCACTATTTCCATTCACTATTTCTCACTTGTTCTGTTGAACATCACTTACACTTTTTAAATGTACACAATAAGGTTACATTGGTGGGAGGTATCTGTGTATGTGCCAGCACCAAGGCTGTCTCTTAGGGATATCTCTACCTCCTTTTAGCTGTGGGAGCTGCAGGCACTTTGGAGAAAAGGGTTCACTGCATCCTGCAGGAGCTCATGAAGTCGTGTCAGCAGGGCCAGTCCATGGCTGTGCTTGTCCCCACACATGCCAGCAGCACAAACCCTGGGGACGAGCTCACCTCTGCCCTGGGGACATCCAGCACTGTGAGATGGGCAGCTCCAGGTGATTCTGCTGGATATGATATTTGCCCTCTGCAAGGAGAGGATAGCAGGGTGTTGCCACAAGCCTTAATGTAGTTGTAGATTTTAATATAGTTTTATAGTGGTTTTGCATTTGAAAAATAGCTTGTAGTCCCTGTACCAAATACTTAAGTTAACCTCTGTGTCACATTTTGAAGCTGCTTCTCTGCTAAGGGAGAGATATTATGTTGTATTCAGATAGCTACTAGAACATGTTATAGTCAAAATACAATATTGCTTAGTTGTAGTATAAAGAGAGGTTAGAGGTGTTGGAAATCTGCCAAATGGAAGACGTAACGCGATGAAGATGAGGGTAAATGAGGAAAGGGGGGTCTTAAGACCTCCAACTCAATTTTAGAAGGGGTGTGTCAGGGGGGTGGTTTGGGATGGTTTGTAGAATGGGCAAATTAAGACATTGGATATGTTTCCTAGATAGAATAATTAAAGAGGGTTATAAATTTGTAGAATTCTGTATGCCACGTACATGTCATTGCATTCTAAAAGCTTTTAGCCAAACTTTAGTAAAAGACCTTTTTCACCTTCACCCTGTCTTGGAAGTTTTTCCTCGGATTTCAGGCAACAAGGGCATGCCTTCTCTAGGCTGCCAAGGGGGTAACTTCTCTTAGTACCCCGTGGCCATAACAGTAGTGACTTTGGTGGATGGGAGAACAGATCAGGGGCTAAGAATCATAGAATTGTTTAGGTTAGAAAATGGCTTTAAGATCAACAAGCCCACAAATCCAACCATTAGCTCAACACCGCCCAGTCCACCAACAGATCATGCCCCCAACTGCCACTTTAATACATCTTTTAAATCCCTCCAGAGATGGTGACTCCACCACTGCCCTTGGCAGCCTGTCCTCAATGCCTTTCAACTGTTTTGGTGAAGAAAAATTAGTGCAGATGAGGCTGGCCCTGGGAAACCCCCCTGCCTGAACACAGTCTCCCCTGTCAGGTAATCTTGCTCTGGCCTCTCTCAAGTCCTCTCTGGTGGCACTTTCCTCTCCCTCCCCGCCCATGTCTCTGCTGCTTGAGGACATCTCTGTTGGGAGCTGTTTCTGTGTCCTTACATCCCCTCCCTGTCAGTGCTCCCAGAACCCCATCCCATCCTCTGGGTGCTCAGCTCTGCCCTGCAGAGACCTCCTGGCAGCAAGACACGGCCCAGGGGCAGAGGTGTGTACAGGGCTGAGGAGCAGCTCAGACAAGTCCTAATGAGAACTGAGGTCTCAGTGCCATCTCCAAAATGCAGTCACTGCCAACCCAGCAAAACCAAGAGGAGAAAACACAAAGCACAAATTCCTTCTCTTTCATTTAACCCCTGCTATGACATTCTTCTTCAAAACCACCCTCAGAAATGTCCTGAGGGTGATATGGAGCTGTGAGCAGTGCTGGCCCACACAGCACCCTCCCAACAGAGGCAGGACTCTGTCCTGCCCAGCCTTGCTCTTTTCACCCATGGTTTCTCCCCGAAGTGCCCTGGGGAGATCCCTGAGTGGGCTGAGCTCTGACCCTGGCCAGCAGCAGAGCCTCTGCCCTGGCACACAGTCCCTGCTTGGAAGGACAGCCCTGGTCACCCCTGGGTGGGCACCCTGGGTACACACCCAGCCTCACATCCTGCCAGGCCAAAGTGCTCTTTTCTTGGCCCCTTTGGCCTCCCTGGAGATGTCACAGGGGGTCCAGGGCTGACAGCTCCTGAAAGGCAGCAGAATCACCCTCGGGGAATCATCCTTTAGCTGACTGAAGTAATTACCAACCATCCTTCTGTAAAGGGCAGAGAGAGACTTATTCCAAAAGAATGGTTTGTCCTGCCAGAGCATGGATGTCTTTGAGAGGTGCAAATGTTTTCCTCTGGACAGTGATATTCTTGACCCATAACAAAAAACAAACAAACAAAAACACCCCCACACAGGCAGCGTCTGGGAGGTGTTGGTTGAAACCTGTGCAGGGCAGGGAATCAGCTAAAGCAATTCAGGAATCTTATCTCCAGCTGGAAGCCCTTGGGGTGAAGCAGGTTCAGTTTCTCCCATGCACCCCACAGATCCACAGTGCTGACAGCTGTCAAGACTAGCCACAACTTCCAGCGGTGCCAGCCCAGGGCCCCTCCTGTGCTGTGCTGCTCTAGTCCAGTATGGCCCAGTACCACCCAATTTGGTCCGGCCTGGCTGCTGGAGCACAGCCTGGTGCCTGGGGATCTGGAGGTTTTGTCCAGGCTGAAGGATGCAGCTGCCACTTTTCTGCTTGCAAGTGTAATTTGTAACACGCTGAACACCGTCCCAGAGCTGCACACACAGACACGGGCCAGCAGAGGACACTGATACAGCTGGGCACACACTGATACTGCCAGGCACACTCTGATACAGCCAGGCACACACTGACAGCACACACAGAGGACACTGATACAGCCGGGCACACACTGATACAGCCAGGCACAAACTGATACAGCCAGGCACACACTCAGATAGCCAGGCACACGCACTGACACGGATGAGGCACTGCTGTTCACAGCACCCACACACAGTACACACATAAAACACAGCCACATCCCCTCCTTGTCCTGGGCTGGCAGAGAGATCACTGGTGCAGGCAGACACATGACACTCTATGGTCACAAGCACATGGATTCCCTGAGTACTGCTACAACCCACTGTCTGGCCCTGGTACCCCTGCCCAGATCCCAGCTCTCTAACCTACCCCTTGGGTGCCCAACTGGTCCATCTTGGTGCTTCCTGCAAACATGCAGCACTCACATATTTGTCCCACAGGCACCCCACCTTTGCACATCTCCCCAGGTGCCAGCACAGCCCCTCTGCCCAGATGATAACTCAGCCCAGACCTGAGGGTCCCCAAGTCACCAGCTGGTCCAGCTTGAAGTTTGCTGGTGTATGCACATGCACAACCCATGCACAGCCAGGTTTGGGGAAGACAGAGACACACAGAGCTTCTCACTCACCTCACTCATGCCAGACCTCCCAGTAGGTGGTTTTTAGGACACACACCATTCTCCCTCTAGTGCCAGATGGTCAACACCCACCCCCACCCTGCCCCTGCTCCACTAGCTGCACTAGGACCCATGCCAGTAACTGGCAACACAAGCCAGGGATGCCTACACCCCCTGCTTGACCCCAGTAGTTGACACTCAGCCTACCCATACCAGCCCCCCAGAAGCTGGCACTTAGTCCTTTCAGTTCACATATACACAGGACAGGGAGGTGACACATTAAGAAAACATTTAGTAGGAAGATGTAAGAAGACAGGACATCATCTCCATCCTATAATCGGTGTCTGGAGAGACCATGGTGCTATCAGGCTGTCCGTCATTTGGAACTTCTTCAACAAGGTTGAAGGGAACAAATCCTCTTGTACCATCATCCAGCTCTCCCACATACCAACCATCTTCATCCATGTCTCCAAAGATGTAAACATATTGTCCAGCAATGAGAGGAAGCTCTAGTTCAGGCCACTCATTGGGACCATCAAAAGGATCATAACTGTACTGAGCTATGAATGCTCGAAGCTCTGGTGGTTGCTTTCTCATAGCCTCGAGGAGGACGGACTCCTTGTCTGCTTCCAGGTTAGTCTGGTGCAACCTGGAAATGACACAGCTGGATCTTTCTCTTTCCAGCCTTTCCAATTCCTGAAACAGCTGCTGGCTGCGCTTGTTTAGCCTCTTATACTGATCTCTCAATTCAATCATCAGGGCTTGAATCAGTTGCAGGGTTGCTTTCAGCTCCCTGTGTAGTTCTGCCTGAGTCCTCCACAAACGCTTGCCTTCCTTGACTTCCATCTGGAGTGCTGACTTTGGCTCCTTATGTTCCTTCTCCAGCTCATGACTCCTTTCTGCCATTTCTCTCATGGCTTTCAGCTCACACTCTGCCTCTTCCAGTTGGGGTTGCAGACAGACATTCCTGTGGATGGCACAGTCTTGCTCCTCTGCCATTGGCCTTTTCAGGTCAGCATTTTCAGCTTGAACCTGTTCTGTCAAACCCAGCTGCCCACAGAGGTGAGTGTTTTTTCCAGCCAGGCAGGTGTTTTCATTTGCTGTGGCTGTGAGTAGCACCTGGAACTCCCCACAACATGGGCTGTGGGTGCTCACGTAAGGGGACCCCCCTTCATGTGCAGCCATGTGGGTCTGAGGTTCCTCAGCCACCTTCTGTGAGAAACCATGCAGCCTGTCCTGTGCCAGCTTGGCTCCAGCAGGCTCTCCCATTTCTTCCTCCCACTGGAGAGGAAATGCTGCCATGCACAGTTCATCAGGGTTGGGCAGTGGCACTGGAGAACTGCTCAGGCCATGGAAGCTTGCTTGCAGTTGCATGGGCTTCTTTTTCAGCTGCAAGGTGAGGGCAGATAGTTGAGCATTTTTCTTCTGCAGCCTCTCTGCCTCCTTGCACCGTTCTGGAGAGCTGTCCTTTCTCAGAAGGTGGCTCTCCATCTCAAGGGCACTCTGTTTCCAGCCCAGGTCTTCCAGAAGATTCTGCAGGTGGGTGTGCTGCTCCAGGAGCGGGCTACACATGCTGTCCAGCACCACCAAGCCTTCCCCCTCTGGGAGCTGGAGGTGAGCACCTGCCACAGCCTGGCATGTTGTTTGCTGTCCAGCACTGCGGTTTTCAGTCGATCTTTCCTGTTGTGCTCCCAGTGCCTGTGGCTCATTTCTGCCATAGTACCAAGGGCTTTGCATCTCCAGATAGCTGTGGTGTCCAGGAGGGCCTTTGGGCTGGGCTATGCCTGGGGAGGCAGACAGCTCAGCCCTGAACTGCTGCAGCTTGGCCTTGATGGAGAGTGTCCTCCCTGCCTGCAGCTGGTTCTGGGGATGGCAGAGAAGGGTGGGTTCATAGCCATCCATCTCCGAGCACAGCTTGCTTTGGGCCTTCCTGCCACTCCTGCTGGGCCTCATTTCCTCAGCCAGCTGCTTCTGCATGTCCCACATCTGGTGCAGGTCGGTGACAGGACCCCCATGCCGCAGCAGCCCCTGTCCGGTGCAGAGCCCGGTCAGCTCCCAGTGCAGCAGCGGGCAGGTCAGTGCCCCCCTCTGTGGCTGCCACAGCTCCCCAGCCTGCTGCTCTTCCTGCTGGGGCTGGGGCTGCTCTGGCAGCAGCTGCTGCCGCCCCTCCACAGACGCCTCCAGCTTGTGGGTTTTGGCCGTGGAGCAGCAGTGGCAGGACTGCTCCTCCTCCAACCCAACCCACAGCCCCTGCCTGCTCGCCTCCCTCTGCTCGAGGCTGCCCAGGGCTTGCTCCAGGCCCTGTGCCACAGGCCCTAGCCCCCAGCACGCCACATGGCGGTGTCAGCACCCAAACGCTGCTGCCGGCGGTCACCAGTGGCTGAGCTTTGCCTGTCACAGCCCCCCGGCCCCGCTGCAGCCTCTGCTGCCCTTCGCCAGTGCGAGGTGTGGGCCAGGGTGGGCCAGGGTGGCCTTAGGGGCAGGTTGTGGTCACAAGCTCTTAGTGGAGGGGGGGAGTAGTAGAGCCTGAGGTGGAATGTTCTGGTGTTTAGCTCATAATGAAGGGGCCTTAGAAGGCCCCCCTGCACACAAAGGAGGGGCACAGCATTTGGCAGAAGATGATGTCAAAAGACAGAGTTATGTGCCAAGACATGCGCAAGAGAACTTGACAGACTGACCTCTTCTGTACAAACGAGTTTGCTGCTGGAAGAAACCAGACCCAAACTGGCTGAAAACAGCAGAGTTGCAACAAAATCATGCAAACTCAGCTAATAACTATGCCATTACATCACTAAGGGAGGAGCAAATAACTGCTTCTGTGCTATCTCTGATACAGAACAGGATGCCATTGGCCTTTTTGGCCACTTGGGTACACACCAGTCCATGTTCAGCCACTGTTGACCAGCACCCCCAGGGCCTTCTCTACCAGGCAGTTTTCCAGCCACTCTGTCTCAGACCTGGAGCATTCCATGCGGTTCTTGTGGCCCAAGGGCAGGTCCCACCACTTTGCCCTGTTGAACCTTATTTCATTGGCTTCAGCCCATCAATCCAGCCTGTCCAGATCTCTCTGCAGAGCCTTCTGGCCCCTCCAGCAGATCAACTGTCATGAGAAAACAGGGGCAGAAATACAAAGATTTCTTATCCCACCTGTATTAATATAATTTTAATTGGCTATCAGTGTCCCTAGAATATCAATACCTTTTAAACCCAAAACAGTCTGTCTGCATCTCACCACAAGAGACCCTTCACTAGACAAGATTCTGTGTGATGGACAGGACTTTTGATACCCTGATATGGGGTCTGCACTTAATAGCAAGGGAGAACTTTATCCATCAAGTTCTCCTGCAAGCTGTGAGCCTGCCAGCACAAAAAAAACCCCCCACACTAACTCTAGCAGTTCATGAAACAACTTCTATTAATACAAGTACATGACAAACTATTATAGGGTTTGCACTGTCAGTGATAACATTTTGCATGATTGCACATAACTGATAAACTCAAACCCCAAAACCAGAAACACACTCTACAACACAGCACAGCTACCTGAGCCTCAATACAACACTCAAGCAACCTCTGACCACAACAGACAAAGAGGCAAAGACAGGAACAAAATCTAAACACACTCCTTACACAAAGCAAAAAAGAAAGAATAGAGCCCATCCAACTAACACACATTTCAACTCACTACCATGAGGCCCCACACAACTTAAAGCAAAACCACGAGCACCAAGTCAGCAATCAAGTACAGTGTAGGATAACAAAAACCAAAGAATATAAAGTAAGATATATACCTGGTGAGTTACAAGGTGTGAGGCAAGGTAAAATCACTATCAAAGTAGCAAAATACAATTAATAAATAAGGTATCTATGGGGCAAAGGTGAAAGAAGGTAATCTATAAGGCATGAGGCCTAAAGCATAAGGCATAAGGTAAGGTCAGGGTACAGAAAAGTGGAGTAAATTGCTGCTCTCCACTACATTGTCCGAAGGGTGGAGGGAGACCAAGCAGCTTGTTGGTTACTCTGCAGAGATGATGGAGCTTCTCCCCCAGTTTTGCTCATGTCTGATCTCTTTTTATACCTTTTTTTTCTCTTAGGCAGTTTGAGTGACGATAGTCAATAATAATATCTGGGGTGATAGATGACATAGGCCAGAGGATTGGCTTCCTGTGTTGCCTTAGGATGTTGCAAAGAAACAGTGTTTGTTAATCCAATTAATCTGTTACTGGGGAGTTTCCTCATTTTGTTGAGGACTTTGAGGAAGCCCCTGGGGTCTCTTTGCCCCTTTTTGTGTAACCCATTATCCTCTGATAATAGATTTTTGGGACTGCACCCCCTAGGTGCTGAGGTGTGTCCAGTCACCAATCAGGACCATCATCAGGGCGTTAAATTGGTCTATCATCCTACATCAACAGTTCCACCCAGCTCAGTGCCATCTGTGAACTGACTGAGGGTGTCCTGGATAACCTCATCCAGATCATCATTAAAAACCCTAAATAGGATTGGGCCTGGGGAACACCACTGCTGGATGTAACTTCATTCACCACCACTCTCTTGGTTGAGCCATCCAGACAGTTTTTACTCATGAAAGAGCACACCTGTCCAAGCCATGAGCATCCAGCTTCTCCAGAAGAGCACAGTGGGAAACAGTGTCAAAGGCTTTACAAAGATTTAGTTGTACAACATGCACAACATTCACTAAGAGGGTCACCTTGTCATGGAAGGAGTTAGTCAAGCAGCATCTGCCCTTTATAAACCCACCCTGGCTGGGCCTGATGCCCTGGTTGTCCTGCACACACCAGGACCCCACTCCAGATGATGTGCTTCATGACCTTCCCCAGCACTGAGGTCAGGCTGGCAGGCCTGTAGTTCCCTGGATCCTTCTTCCAACTCTTCTTACAGGTGTGTCTCACATTTGCTGACTTCCAGTCACCTGGCATCTCCCTGGGTGACCAAGGCTATGGGCAAATGATGTGAAAGAGTGGCTTGGTGAGCTCTTCTGCTCCTCCCTCACCACCTTTGAGTGGATCCTATCTAGCCCCCCAGACTTATGCTGGTATAAGTGATACAGCAGGTATCCTTCATCCTCCTGGATTGTAGGGATATTCTGCTCCCCATCTGTCTTCCAGCTCAGCCCCCCAGATTCAAGGGGCTGGGTACCCTGAGGACAACTGTTCTTCCCATGAGACTCAAGCAAAGAAGGCATTAAGCACTTCAGCCTTTTCCTCACTCTTTGTGGTAATGTTGCTCCTTGCATCCAATAAAGGATAGAGATTCTCCTTGGCCCTCCTTCTGCTGTTGATGTATCTACAGAAACACTTTTTATTATCTCTTACGGCAGTAGCAGATTAATTTCCAGCTGTGCTTTGGCCTTTCTCACTTCCTCCCGGCATAACCTCACAATATCCTTGTAGTTCTCCTGCGTTCCCTGCCCCTTGTCCAGAGGAGATAAATGCCAAATTTCTCTGTTCAGTCAAGGCAGTCTGTTCTCCTCCTGCTCATCTTTTGGCACATGGGGACAGCTTGTTCCCGTATCTTGAAGATTTCCTTCTTGAAGAATGTCCAACCTTCCTGGACTTCCTTGCCCTTCAGGACTGCCTCCCAAGGGACTCTCTCAGCCAGTCTCCTAAGAAGGCGAAAATCTGCCCTCCAGAAATCCAAGATGACAGTTCTGCTGACCCTCAGCCTTATTTCTCCAAAAATCAAAAACTTTGTTGTTTCATCATCGTTGTGCCCAAGAAGGCCTCAACTGTCACATCACCCACCAGTCCTTCTCTGCTCACAAACTGGTTGTCTCATCAGCTTTGTCAAGCAGGTCTTTTCCACACACTCCAGGAAAATCCTAAACTGTTTCGTCTCTGCTGTGTTGTATTTCCAGTAAATGTCTGGTAAGTTGAAGTCTCACACAAGAACAAGGGCCAGCAATTGTGGGGCTTCTCCTAGCTGTTTGTAGAATATTTCATCTGCCTCTTTTTCCTGGTTGGCTGGTCTATAACAGATTCCCACCAGGATATCTGTCTCATCAGCCTTCCCTCTGATCCTTGCCCATAAACTTTCAACTTCATTGTTACCATCATTATGCTCTAGGCAGTCAAAACACTCCCTCACACACAGGGTTACCCCACCCACCTCCCCTTCCTTTCCTGTCCCTCTGAAAAGTTTACAGTCACTCATTGCAGCACTCCAGTCACACGAGTTATCCCACCATATCTTCATGATAGCAACTGTGTCATGGCTTTTCAGCTGCACGATGGCTTCCAGAGCTCCTTTTCTTCCCAGTGGCGGGTACACTGCTATGTGTTTTTTGATTAATGATGGGAATAATGCTGATCAGACACTGATGTTTTGGATGTTGCTCAGCTGTGCTCACTCCAAGTCAAGGACTTCTCAGTGTCTCCTGCTCTGCCAGTGAGGAGCTGCACAAGAACCTGGGAGGGGAGCAGAGCTGGGACAGGTGATCCAAACTGTCCAGAGGGATATTCCATGTCATAAAATGCCATGCCCAATATATAAACTGGGGGAGCTGCTTAGGAGTGGTCGGTCAGTGCTAAAGGATGTGCTGGGCATGGGTCAGTGTGTGTGGTAAGCAACTGTATTTGGCATCACTTATCCCTCTTGGGGTTTTCCCTCTGTTTCCTTTTCATTACAATTATTAGTATTGGTTTTATTATTATTGGGGGGGGGGGGGGTTGGGTTTTTGGGGTTTTTTGGGGGGGAGGTTGTTTTGGTTTTAGGGTTTTGGGGGTGTTTTTTGGTTTGGGAGGGTGGTGGTGTGAGGGGGATTGGGGTTTGATTGTTGAACTGTGTTTAGCTCATGAGGTTTATCTTTTCTTTCTGACTCTCCCTCCCACCAGGGACAGGATGGAGGTGAGTGATGAGAGGCTGGATTTAACTGCAACAGAGACTCAGTGTCACAACACAGACCCTTGCATGTGTCTAAGCATGAGTCTGATAGATCAGCAGGCAGAGTGAGGCTAGACATGAATTCCCTTGCCATGAGTGTCCACAGCCTTTAAGTATCAAGGATTGCAAATTACATGAAATTTTTGAGCTAAAACCTGTTTTGAATTACACTTGAAAATAACTTGGTAGCCAGTGCATTTTAAGACCATTCTTTCCTCTCTCTGCAAAGAGGGACACCAAGTGAGTACTAGCATAGCACATGCTGAAAAAACAGGCTACAGCTGTCCTGACTGCATTCCCATAATATGTTCCCCCACCAAACGGGAATATGATCCATAAATTGGGACCCACAGTTTTAAAAAGATGTGAAAGTCCTTGAACACATTCAGAGAAGGAGAACCAAGTTGTTGAAGGGCTGGAAGGCACATCCTGTGAGGGGTGGCTGAGGGCTCAGGGCTTGGCTCCTCCAGAGAAAAGGAGACAGAGGGGTGACTGTTGCTCTGCAGCTTCCTGAGGAGGGAACATGGAGAGGGAGGTGCTGAGCTTTTCTTGCTGAGATCCAGGGACAGGACACCTGGAAATGGCTCAAAGCTACTCTGGGGGAGGTTCCAACTGGACATGAGGAAGTATTTCTTTACCAAGAGGGTGGTCAAACCCTAGAACAGGCTTCCTTGAGAGGCGTTGATGCCACAGGCCTGTCAGTGTTTAAGAGGCATTTGGATTACAGCTTAGGAACAAGTTTTAACTTTTGGTGAGCACTGAAGAGGTGAGGTAGGTGGATGAGATGATCATTGTAGGTCACTTCCAACTGAAATACTCTAGCCTGTTCAGGATCTGGGGCTGGCTGGAGGGCTTCAGGGTCCCACCTTGCCATGGCAAAGCCTGGTGAAGCCCTGGCACTCTCTGGAGGAAAAGCCTTGTGATGGGTATGAAAGGTGTATACAAAATACAGCACATGGCCACCAACTCATAAAGAGCTGAGAGATGAGATGAGGTCTCAGCAGCCAATGTTGCCAGTTCTCGGTATTACCTCAAGTGACCCTGGCAGAATCATTTGCACATAACCATTGCAGCACTTCTGTATGAGCACCACAGAATCCATGAATGAAATTCAAGAGAGAATGAATGAGAGTGAAATCATTTTTGTTTCCAATATCAGCTGTTCAGTATATTGCCCTGAGGTTTGCTGGACTGATTGTGCAAGGGGAGGGAAGGATTTCTGACACTGATGGGCTCTCTCAGGACACTTCCCTCTCTTCAACAGGGACATCCACAAGGGACCCCTAAATATTCAGTGACATGAGTCTCAGGGTCCTGACATTCACCCTGAAAGTGGTGCTGCAAGATGAGATCACAGGAGGAGTGGGCAGAGCCAAGCAGTACAGAAAGGGCACTGGATTGCTTGCTGAAGTTGCAGTGTCTAATATTAGCCACAGGTCATATACTTCAGAAGTCCTTTCAAGAAGGACAAGGATCTTAGGATAGCTTTCCTGTCTATAATCCCTTGGAGCAGCACACTCAATAGCAGGCCTTTCAGGCTTGTAACCCAAATCCTGCCAGGCTGCACAGGGAGGACAAATGGCTCTTGGCTACTTTGGTCTGTACTTAAAATAGGAACAAAGCTGCTCCCATGTGCCTCCCCACAGAGCCAGGGGGAGGGAGTTACATGGCATCCGAGAGTGCCCATGGTGTCTGCAGCTCTCTTTTTCTATCATACTTACTAAGTTGTAACTTGGGTTCAAGATACTGACCTTTGGCAGTAGGCAATAAGCTACCTTCTCTGCACACTCAAGGTTGTAAGGATACCCAAGGACAACCAATTCACGCTGATACACGGCATGAAAGGTGTGTGAGAGAGGCAGTGCAGCAGATGCCGGCAGCAGGAGCGGGTAAGTGGACTGCAATAAGCACCAGGATGTGCTGTCTCTGCATGGAGCATCTGGGGCCCCTCTATCATCCTAAACGTTAGAGCTGAGAAGCCAAATGACATGTTAAGAGCAGACAATGGTGTCCAAAGTTTGGAGTAGGGGTGGCAGTGGGAAAGAAAAGAAGTGGAGCTGTGTCAGTGGGCATCATCTGTCCCTGCAGGATTTAGGGGGGAGTCCAGGTAGCAAATAGCTGCTGAGAGACAGATAAGGGAGAAGGACCCAATGTCCCCAAATAAAAAATTCTGCATCAGACTTGAAACAAATGAAGAAACTGAACAGCACAAAGAGTTCAGAATGGTCTAAGTGGGAAAAGGGAAAGCAGATAAGCCAAAATATCCATACAATGCTGGTAATGGTGAACTGCTCATTGTCATCCTAGGAAGTAGTGTGATTACTAAGAATAGAATCTCTTGGGATGGTATTGATGCTCAAAAAGGAGCTGTTATTACAGGAAATTCATAGAAGACACTGCTTTTACAGAAAACAACATTTGTGGATAGAGGAAGACCTAGAAGGTGTTCAAATGTATATAATATCTGCCTAATCAAGATATTCCTTAAATCCACCCATTTGAGGGTAACTAAGATGGCAGAGATCTGTTCAAAGCACTCCCAGTACACTGTGTCTAGGAGGGTATGTCATTTGTAAAGGGGCTGTAAGCAAGACTAAGCTCTTGCTGCTGTAACGTGCAGCTCCAATGGCATTCAAAGAACCACACTCTGTGCCACTGACTCGTGCAGTCCATTCCTTTACTGCAGCACGTTTTGTTCAACTGCAAACACTGCTGGACTCCTGCTGGCGTACCTTAGTCCTGTAGTGCCCAATGCACCACTGGCCACAATTAATGCCAAAACTGTGCCAAGTCCAGTGGAGTGAGCAAGCAGATGTGGAGTGCCCAGATGGAGCTGGAATTCACAGTCTACAGAAGGAGTTGACAGCAGACTTGGAATGGAGATACCTGCTTTCTGTGAAGACACTGAGGATTTATTTTGAATGACCCGGCTTAGTTGATGACACAAAGACTGTAAGACTCCTCATCCTGTCAGGGTTAGAAGTGTTAGTGTGAGTAATGTCACTGATTCAGAACAAGAGCATTCCTAGAAAGACGTTTGGTGCAATAATCATAGTTGGGTTTCTCTTGAGAAGCATCAATGAATTGTCAGTCATGATATCTACTCCCTGACACCCTCACTGCCAGACCACAACCACATGCCTCACCAGGATCTAGAGGAGAGTCGATTTCTGAGTTTGTCTGCTACTAATGACTCCTTCCAAATTCCCAGCTTACTCTGCTCTGACAAAGAGCTACAAAGTGATAATGGGAAGGGCATGTTCAAAATGACAGTCCTGTTAGCAACAGCATCTTGTCAGATTTCAGGTGTAAATAGTTGCATACTCTTCCCTGAAAGTACCCATGCAGTTACAGTTAGACGTGTCTCACAGCATTCTCTCTTAAGGCCTGATGAATTGCAATGCCTGCTGAAGGCAGCCTCCATCTTTCCTCACATACAGAATGTTTTTCAGGAGCAGATGAACTAAACCCATGAAAATGCTGTGTCCTGGTCTTGTGTTATAATGGCTTTGGGATCCTTAGGATTGAGAGGTGCATGAAGAAGACAGTAGGATGCAGTACCATGAGAGTCACAACTCCAGTGTGACTTACATGCAAGAGTCCAACTATTTTCCACACTAGGTGGAAAATGGCACAAGGTGAGATTTGTTGCTGGGCAGATGGATCAATAAGGTTGTAGCCCCCACAGCTCTGCCCAAGATTGTGTGCCACAGTAGGCAGGAGTGTTTGCTCACCATGGCTGGTCCTGGGCACAACCAGCTCTGTCCTTAGTGCTCAGTTCTGTTTGGAATTTCACAGAATCACAGAATGGCTTGGGATGGAACTGACCTTTAAACTCTTTCCAAAGCTGTGCCATGGGTAGAGACACCTCCCACTGGAACAGGTTGTTCCAAGCTCCAACCTGACCTTGAACACTTCCAGGGAGGGGGCAGACACAGCTTTTCTGGGCAATCTGTGCCAGGGTTTCACCACCCTATGAATAAAGAATTCTTTCCCAATATCCCATCTAACCTTGCCCTCTGTCAAGTTTGAAGCTATTCCGCTTTGTCCTGTCCCTCCAGGCCCTCGTCCCCAGTCCCTTTCCAGCTCTCCTGGACCCCCTTTTGTCACTGGAAGGGCCTCTCAGGTCTCCCCAGAGCCTTCTCTTCTTCAGGCTGAACTGAGTTTGTTTCCCACTGGGTGTGGAGGACTCCATTTCCCCACTCGAGGGTGCTGTTCTCATCAGCAAAGGTCACCCTTCAGGTTTTCCAGTGCCCAGCATCACATCAGAGAGAACACAACCAAACTGGTCATGAGGCTCTCCCACAGCTTCATCTGGACTCACTGAAAAGTACCTCAAATTCTAATTATTTAATGAAACTGTTGAAGGTGCCTGATAGTTAGAGACTGTGTGTCCATCTTTTTGTTTTCAGAACCTTTGGGTGTGTCAAGGTCCAAATCTCAGAAAGACTGGTAGCTTTTATGGCTTTAAGAGAGCACTCTGCAGAGGGGTTGAGCAGCAGTATTCAGCACTTGTAGTTCCAAACTCACCATTATTTATAGGACTGCTGAGGCATGCAGGGCTAGGACTTCTCTCCAAGGCTCTGTGTTCTGAGCTGCTTTGCTGTGTGGAGCTGAGCAGGTTTGTGCTGGGCTGTAGTGCTGCTGTGGGTCTGTGTGCTGGGGACCCTCTGGTGATCAGAGACAGTTCCTCCTGAGTGGCAGGATTCAGGTCACACATCTGTGAGTCACAGTGAACCTGAGCAAACAAAAGGCAAACAACACCCTGAGCACCTTCCTTTGCTCCAGGGGTCTTAGGTGGTTTTGTTTCACTTATCGCACATGCTGAAATGAGCAGACTTTTGCTCATGGAAAGCCCAATCCCAATTTTTTGGAAATCAGTGGGTGTTTTCATTGACATCAGTGGGCTTTGGATCAGACCCAGCTGGCTTTGTAAATACAGACACTTTATATCAAGCACCGTTTTAGTCTGGTTTCAGTAATGCCACAAAATGAGGCACTAGACGACAGTCTACTTGTAGCAACACCAGGGTCCCCTGAGGCTATGACAGGGTCAGAGTTTCCTGACAGGATTGCAACCCCCGGCAAATATATTCCCTGATACATTTACCCACTCACTGATCTGTGGCAACCTGGCTACTGTAGCAGAAACTGCTTACAAGCCACAGGTCTGCGATGAGCTGGACTGTGCACTATTTGATGGGAACTGAGCAGGTGGACTCAAATGTGTAAACAAGAAAACTATTAACAAGTCACTGTACTCGTTTTAAAATTGTCCACATTTCTGTCTGCACAGGTATTTATAACCATGCTCATCATAACTGTGCTGACTACAGCTTTAGAAAAGTCTGGCAAGCGAGATAATGGACAGCATTTCAGTGAGACGAGGGAGCAGGCTTAAGTGCTTTAAGAACGCATTACAGCACAGTAACAGCATACGGGATCTGTGCTCCCAGGGCTTGTGAGCAACAATGATGAGGTGGAATTTTTTTGCCTGCATAGGACAAAATAGATCATCTTAAGAACGTTTTTTTCTGGCCTTAAAATCTACACAGGTGTACTGCAGTGACTCCAAAGCCACGGTTCACGGTAGTAGCACTTTCTCCTGGTTTTGGCTGAAATAACAGCTAGTACTTTAACCATTGTTTTTCCATTTGAAGACCAACTGCAGTTTGCTGAAGGAGCTCAGGGACCACCGTGAGGAGACCTCCCCATGGGGCCACCCTGAGTCAGGGCAGGGCAAGGGAGGGGAGGGGAGGGGAANTAGCGGAGGGGAGGGCAGGGCAGGGCAGAGCAGGGCAGCACAAGGCAGGGCAGGGCAGGGGAGGGTAGGACAGGGCAAGGCAAGGCAAGGCAAGGCAAGGCGGAGCAGGGCCCGGCCGGTCGCAGGGCAGGCAGCGGAGCGGAGCAGCGCTCGGTCCCGCCCCGCCGCCTCCTCCTCGCTCCGCAAGGGGCGCGCTGGGGCCGCACGGGGGGCTCGGCCGGGCCCGGGCCGGGAGGCCCGAGGTGAGTGGGCAGCGGAGCCCGGGGGGGAGCCCGGAGGGGCAGAGCCTGGGGGGCAGAGCCTGGGGGGGATCCCGGGGGACAGCCCGAGAGGGATCGCGGGGGTCGCACGGCGGGTCCGCGGCGCGGTCGGGACGGGATTGTCGCCGTTCCCGCTTGGCATGACAAACGATGGAACTGAGCGAAGATTTCCCTGCAGGCAATGAAAGCTGTTCCCTGAGAAAACGGACGGCAAAGCCCGCCGGGGGGCTGAGGGAGTTTTGTTTGTGATTTGGATTGTTTATAGAAAGATTTGTGCAATGATTAAAATTCAAGCAAGATAAAGGAAAAAAAAAATAGTAATATTTTTAGGTTGGAGTTGCCAGAAAGCTAAAATAAAATGCTTAAAATCAAATCTTGGTTTTGCATTATTCAANTCAGATGCTTGACATCAAATCCTGGTTCTGCATTATTCAAAGGCGGGTACCGGAGGCAGGGGCTGGGTCGGGGCACGGGTGAGCGCGTCGGAACAGCCCGAGGGGACTTCGCAGCCAGGCAGCTGCATCTTAGCTCGCCTCAGTATCTGTATAATTTACCAGCATCTAAAAGTAATTCCTTGCTTTGCAAGTGTAATGTGAAGGTTTGTGAGATAAATGTTGCCAAAGTCAGGTGGAAGGTGTGTGAGAGAACACAGGTGGTGAAGTTTGCCCTTTGAGGGAGCCAACCTCTCCTTCAGCCAACGGGGAGCACTCGGAGGAGATCTGAGGCTGGGCTGGTCACTGATGAATCCACAAGCTCAGGTTTATCATGAAATTAATGAGATTTAAACATGCAGAGGAGCTTATTCCCCATTTCTATTTAAAAAAGACCCCGCCAAAAAGACAAAGCTCTTGTTAACCTGTGGATTTTATGTGGGAAGATAATGGCCTTTGTGAGGTGCTTGTATTCAGAGCAGGAAAGAAGCCGTCAAAGTTGAAAAGTGCCTCTTATGTTAAACCAAAAGTGCTGTTTACTGAGAATCAAAGCTGCTGAGTGAGGAATTACCTGATCTGGGTTATTAGCTGTTGCAATCTGGTGAAATTCATACATAGTATTAATTTTCTTAATCTAATTCCCATCAGAGTTACGTTAAGGAGATAAAGTGGAGTCTTCTCAGTTTGATAACTAGTTCCAGGCTGGAAAAAGAAAAAATACCTGCAATGAAAAATTATTATTGCCTAGTCCTTTGTTTACAGTCCACTGAAATTCACGGAAAGAGGTTTACTTTTGCTGTCTGTCACATTGGGAACTTGGAGAGACTTGGCTTCTGTTCACATATGGCAAAGATTAGATTCCTGATGCCAGCCCTACAGACTGTGCTTGAGGAACTAATTCTGTATTTCAACTCTAAACAAAATAAAAGCTCTTCTGAGTTGGTGCCCTTTTCCCATGTTGTTGGACAGCAGCTGGGGAGACCCTGCTATGCCAAGAGAGACTGGTGGGGCTTTGAGGTGTGTAAACTATCTGCTCGTGCCTCCTGAGTTTGCCTGAACTGTCAGAACCCCAAAGCCCCAGGGTTCTGTACTCGTGCAGACACCATCACAGGCTCGAAAGTTCCGTTTTCTGGTATGCTTTTTTTGGGCAGAAATAAAGCTAAAGAAGGCTTCTTTTAAAACTTCTCCACTTGATGGAGTTCCTTTTCTTCTCTTCATGAGGTCACCGGATTGATGTAGGGTATTTTTATTGGGGTTTTGAATGCTGCTTACAGTTTTCTGATGTCCTTTTGAATGCAGAATTTAAGTGGTGCCTGGTCTGAAGGAGAGCACGAGGTCTAGAAAATCAATATTTTGACAACAGCCAACCTTTTATAGACATGACAGCATCCAATAGACAAAACCCCAATTGTATCAGGCATTCCTGCACTTCAGAACTTTTCTGAAAGGCAGCTGATGAAGATCTTTGGTTATATTCATGAGACAAAGAGTGCTCAAAAAGCAAAAAATTATCAGGAAGTCTGATTGCTTTCTGTTCTTTGAGATATATGTCAAGAGGATTAATACTGTTTTTCTAAATTTTTATTCTGCATTATAATTTCAACTTGTATAATATCCTAAACTCAGCCATCCAGAGCTTTTGGGGAAAAACTGCTTTTGGGTTCATAGATTTGGTGGCTTTTTTCTTTTCTGACATGCTTATGGCAGAGAACAATATTTCACAGGCCAGGGAAGGAAGCAAAAGCCTCTGCAGATCACTCATTTTAGAATTCTCTGATTCCAAATCAGAGGGTTCAATAAATCAGAGGGCTCTAAATCTGTGGGCTCAATACACAAAAATCGAACTGCAAACCAGCTACTTCTTGCCTGTGAATAGTGATTATGGCAAAGGGGTGTTTAGTCAATACAACTGCAGGTGACAAGGCTCCAGCTGTCAGAGCACACACCTGAGCTTTGCCTCGTTTTCCTCCAAGGCAGTTCCAAGGTGCAAGTCCATGGGGCTTCTCTTTCTGGAGAGCAGTGCACGCAGAACTAGTACGAACGAGTTGGGTTTGTGACCAGTGCTGCAGCAGATTCAGGATCACAGCGTGCCGTAGCGGCTGAGTTGCCACCTGTCAAGGTGATGATGATTTGTCCATACTTTGCAAGCAGTTGTTGTTAATGAAAGATCCCTCAGGGAACATTTAGCTCCTAATACATAGTCAATTTCTCTGCTAGAGGGTAAAATGCAGCTAGAATGTTTTTGTACTTTACTTTCTCAGGTCTAAGATGAGTAAGGGAAAGTTCTAAAAGCTTGCTACTCACCTCTGAGAGAAATAGGGGAGAAACACAGGCACAGTGTCTGATGTGATGTGATGCAGAGGGTCCCTGCAAGTCAGTTGTGTGTGTGCCTGCAGCAATTGCTTTGGTCTGCATATATATCATATATTCAGGCTTCATTTTCTGTTGGGTTTTTTTTTTCAGGTTCCTTTTGCAGAGGCCAGTAAGGACTTGATGACATGAATCCAGATATTTCCAGGTATGATATAGCAGTTGGACATTTGGAGCTCCGTGAAGGTACAGTTTGATCAGCTTGAGCTGCGTTTCTGTTGAGAGAAATACCACCTTGAGCCTGCACAGATGATTTTGAAGCCAGGCAGCAAATTGCACTGAGGAACTGGCATGGGGTAAAATCACCCACAAGTGAAAAAGAAAAAAAGTTTGTTTCAACCCACATCTTTTTCTCAGCCTGGTTCTCTGTGAAGCCTCATAAGTTCTTGTATGGAGCATGGGGAGGCAGTGGCAGCGAGGTGGGAGAGATGACCAGGAAAGGGTGGAGGCCAGGATCCAGTCTTTGATGACTGTTAGTTTACACTGGCTCTAAGTTATAAGGAACCTGTCTCAGCAGGGGAATCTTCACACTGGAAAGAGCAGCAGTTTCATTCTAAGGATTGTAGTGGATCTCTCCACCCATTGATATAATCTTAAAGGAAACATGTCTGTTTCTTTCAGCACTGTGGTTGCCTGTGCTCCAGTCCTGGGCTTTGTTCAAGTGAAAGCAAGCTTAGAAGAAAGGAGATTATAGAATCTCAAAGGACTAATATGCACAAGTCAAAACAAATAATCCATCTTGATTTTCTGTCTGCCTGGTGCTAGTAACATGTACTTGTTCTCTGAAATGCTGAAAATTGAGTCTTTATCTCACAGCACTAACTGGAAAATGTCATTTGTTTAAATTTAAACTCACTGGATGTATCCAGACATAATATGACATAACAAGTACACAGTAAAATCCAGTGTAAAGAGGGGTGTGCAGTTTTGAACTGACTTCATTTTAGCTGTGAATTTAGAGCCTGTTGATAAGAACAAAAGTGTCCAGAGTCAGGATTGCTTATTGTGTTCTGTGTTTTATCTCCTGCTTGTATTTCTAATCTCTGTTCCAGATTTCTTCCCTGTAGGAGAAAAGCCATGCTTTCACCTAGAGGAAAAGGGGAAACTAAAAGTCTCTAACTGTTACAAGAACTTACTTAAAAATAGATTCCTCTTTAGAAAGTTGAAATCTTGTAATTATCTCCTACTAGTAAAATTAATTATCCTTGTTCTAGTAAATATTAATAGAGTAATTGAACACTTCAATAGAATACCTCATGGGTTTAGGATTTATAGCACCATTTCGTTGCAGTGCCACACACTGTAGGTTGTGAGTTAAAAGGTTTGGTTTACAGAGTCCAAAGAGATGGAGTAAATCTGACAGGAGGTGTAAAGGGAACTCTTCCAGGAGCTGGGCACTGCCCCCTGCCCTGCAGCATGGCCAGGGCATCCACAGCACAGGCTCTGGTTCTGCTCCATCAAGGGGTCAGTGCCAGGAGCCAAAGCCCAGCCCAGACTGGGCTCTGGTGCAAAGCTGCCAGGAAGGGCTGAGGGGTGCAAGGCACTGCTCTCCACTAAATGCATCCTGGCCATCACAGGAGCAGGCAGAGCTGCTCTCCTTGGGCCTGCCTGGGATGGTGTGACTCGGTGGGCTGGTCTCACACACTGACCCTCTAACTGAGGGCTGTGTCCCACCTTGACCAGGTGTCTGCAAGTCTGTGTTCTGCACCCTTGACCACCACCCTGATTCAAATAAAGGTTTGCATTTTATTGGGTCTCCACTCTCTGCGTGTATTCACCTTTAGTATATCTGTATCGAGGCTTCATATTTAGTCTACTGGCATTCCATGGCAGGTTCTTCTTAAGTTAAAAGTAAACAAAGGTCATTGTTTTCCTGGTTTTGAAAATCCACTGAAGACTGTTCAGTTGGACATATTTTTTGTGGTGTATTCATCTTTACTGAGGAGTACACCTCAGCATGTTTGTCCAGAATTACACAGCAGTGTCAAGAACCCAGTGCATGTTCCCCACTCCTTCTCCAATATATTTTAGTTTTAATTAATTCAAGAGTAGCTTTCATTTGGAAAATATAGGAAATACATTCAAAGAGGAACAACTGCAGTAATTCCATTGCTTTGAGACTGATTCAACTTTTACCAAAACTGCTTTTGATAACAACTAGTTTCTTTGTTTTAGAAGTCAGTTCCAAAAATAAAGAAATTCTTCAAATACTTTGCTTTGTGAGGTTGCTGCGCTGGTGGCCACAGGTATGGCATACACCTTCCAACCCAACAACTGCCAAGGCTTTGAATCAAAACAGATAACGAAAAATATATTGTGAAAGAGGTAAACTATAGGCTGTGTTCAGATTTTTTTAATTTTTTTTTTTAATAAGCAATGCTATTTTTACCCCTGGGGTACTGTAAGAGCTTTTGGGGCAATGGCTTCCTTATGCTCATCTGCCTGTCTTCATACATGTGTGAAAGATCTTTCTGCAGGATTTGAAAGATGATTTGTCAGAGTTTGTGTTCAATGTTTTCAAAGAAAATATCAGAGGAATTTTTCTGTTTAGAGATGATACTGAAGTAAAAGCATGAAAGCAGAATTCCCAAAATAATAATTTCTGTGTGACTTCTCTTGTAAAGTTATTTGTGGTGAATTGAAGCAAGGAGAGAGTGACCCTTCGTATCTGTACTTTAAAAATAAACCCTGAGCTCAGCCAGCATGAATCAGGGCTGTGCTGCAGGAGCCAGAGGTGCTGACGGTGTGCCAGGGGATCCAAATGGCTGGGGCTGCACTGGCTGTGCTTGGGGCTGTGTCTGCCCCCTCTGTGGCCAGTGTGGGCAGGATGGTGTCAGCTCAGGCAGGGCAGAATGCTGGCTGCACTGCAGAGACACCAGTGTCTGTACTGCAGAGGGATTGGCCCAGTGTGCAGTAAATGTTGGGTCAGAGTTCTCTCTTAGATCCACTCAGTCCTGCAGCAAACGCAGGGACTCAGTAGCAGCAGAGCAGGAGGAGGAATCCAGGTTAAGGAGCGACTGTGTTTGTCAGGAGAAGACCAAGAGCTGGGCTGAGCAGTCTGAGTAAATGCTGTCTGTGCTGTCTGTGTCCAGCAGGATTGCTCCTTAAAATGGTCTCATTGTAGGGTTGGTTAAGCCATCCCATAATGCCAGAATTGCTGGATAAATAGCACAGTGTGGTTGCAGCCTTCATATCTTGACAAGGAATACACCATCCTAGAGTGCTTTGCTTATGCAATAGATAAAGCTCCGTTGGAGGCAGGTTCTCTTCATGTCAGGCACCACTCCAGCAAAGAACAGAGGCCTGTAGAAAGAACTGTAGTTTTACATTCTGCTTTTTAAGCTGCCCATATTATGGGGCTTCTAAGTTTCCTGTGCTAATGAAGAATAACTCATATTCAGGTTTGTTTTTAAATGACCATCATAATTTAATAGATTGCACTACTCATTAAGCAGTAATGCTTGTGAAAAGCGAGTCTCAATTCTTTTAATCTTGGAGAAGAAATCTTTTGATCAGTTGCTGTCTCTTTCTCAATGTTTTTAACTTGGTTTGCTTTTGCAGTAATGTTGGGAATGTAGATGTTGTTCTCTGATAAGGTTTTAAGTTTTGTGTCTTGAAATGAAAAAAATAATGAAAACACATACTACTTTTAGAAGTAGGAATATCACTTAAAAGAATCTTCATTTTAGACTAATTAATTTTTTTTCCTAAGCTTTAGAACAGCCTGGGGAGTTTGTGGGAACAAGTACTTGGGAAACTGATGGAACTGTTGATATTGAAGTTTAAAGCCAGCTCATACAAAGTAATTGAAACCTGTGTGTTTCCTGCATGAGGGAGGAGAGCGAGGATTGTGTGAAAAGTCATTCTCTGCATGTGTAGGTGTACTGCGCTGTAATACAGGATGGCTCCCTCAGCTCTGTGCAACTGATTATTGCCAAGTGACAGATAAGCATTTTTCTGATCTGTGTTGGCATTCAAGGTGATCCAATTCCACGTGGCTGTTTCATCTTTTAGAGCTCTGCAGGGCGGGGTCAGAGGTTGTACGTCTGTCCCTTTGTCCTCCTTATTTATTACAGTGGGTCCTCTCCTTTTGACCCAAGACCCATTCAGGAGTTCAGTGCTTCACTGAGGGGGATGCTCCCAGGTACTGGTGTGATGAATCAGAAAATTCATCTTCGGGGAAGTGGCCAATTTGTGGGATAAAGAGAGGCAAGAGTGCTTGACTTATTGTAGGGCTTGACTGCACAAATAAGGAGCAATGATGGTGCTTTGGACTGCAGGGAAGTAGGACTTTTAGGGGAAACTAGGGATGAAGAGCTTCTGAGGGCTGCTGCAAACTGCAGAACTGAGTGCGTGGCTGGAGGTGGCAGGAGAGAAGAGAAGGAGCTCTCCTGAAAGACCAGAAAGGCTTGCCATGGGTGATTCTTAGAGGACAGGTTAGGAGAGGGCCATCAGACCAGAACAGCACGACTATTTGGGAATATTGATGCTTCCAAAGGCTGGAGAATCAGATAATGAATTGGTCAAACTTGTGAGAAAGAGGCTTTATTGAGAGCTGTGGGGTATTTTAATGTGATCTGAGTATGGCTTGGAAACTTGAAATTACTGCCTCCTTTTTATCATTCTCAGTTTTTAAGTCAGAATTAAACTTTTTGAGGCCTGATATGTATCATGGAATAAAAGAGCAGTGATAATCAGTTGAGCAATTTCAGCTGACAGTAGAAGAAATGTCTGGGGTATGTATTGCCTTGAAAGATCTGGGCAAGTATTTTCTGTTTCTTCAGCACCTGAACCACCATGCACACAGCTGGATTGTAAGGCCAGAACTTGCCTTTGGAAGAGTTTGTTGCAAAGTTACTACTACCCAGGCTCAAAGTTTTGAGCCAGATTCAGTGTGTGTTCTCACAGTGTGGGATTCCTTTTTGTGTCTTTCTTCTCCCAAAATCTGTGAAAAGGCTTCTATCAGTGTATGAAGTGATTGTTGGTACATTTTGTGGAGATAAATAATGTTTCTGCTCTTTGGCAGTTTTTACTGCATCTTAACTCAGATTGAAGGTCATGGTCTCACTAAAGCTGCCTGACTCTTGTTTTGTGTGGTACCAATGAATTCGGAGACAGAAGAGGTGAGTGGTTCTGGGAGAAGTAAACTCCCTCTTGATTCTTTGTGTGATCTTCCAACCTGAATTCTTAGCTCGCCGCGATTTTCTTCCTCAGTTCTATCAAATGATGTCTATCAAGTGACTGCTGTTTCTATGGTGAGACTGGAGGAAATAGCAGGCATTAGGAGAAAGAATGAAGGAAAAAATGCAAAGAAATTGCTGAGTAGTTCATTTGTGTTTTATCAGTGCCTCCTTTTTACATTTTACATTTGTGCTCTCAAGAACATACATGTGTCTTTGTGTTTTGTGGAGATGTTCTAGCTGGTGCTTTGGGTGCCTCAGTAGCCTTACTTGGGCACCAGTGGTGTCTGATGTCCTTACTAAGCCAGAATATGGTCTGTACCTTTTTGCACAGTGATGGTAGAACATGGTGTTCTTGGGCCTTACCAAAACAAACAGCATGTGGTCTCCAGTGGGGTTTTGTTGCAATTTTTTTTTGTTTGTTTGTTTGTACAGTTAACGTTCAGGAGCAGAATACTGATTGTTCCCAAGTGTGAGGACAGGGAGGTTTATGTTACCTCACCCTGCCCTGGAAGTAACACAGGAATGTTACTTCGTTTAATAACACAGCCACAGACCAAGTGCCAGTCAGACAGCAAAGGTCTTCAGCTTTTGTCTCTGTTGCTTTTGTCCTGATAACTCAATACAGCACTTTATTATTGAGATTAGTTTAATGGGTGCTGCTGTTCAGCCCAGGTTTCTTCCCCCTTAGTAGGGAAGCACCTCCAGGTTCCTGGAGAAGGAAGATGGAAGAAACAGTCATGATATTTCAAAATGTGAATGTAAGTTCTTGGGGCTTCTTTAAGTTTCATGAGAAATTTGGGGATCTCATTGGAGACTCTCCTGGCAGGCAAAGGGGGGAAAACAGCTGGATGATGTTCCAGGACAGTGTCCTCCAAGCATGTGTAGTCCATCCCAACATGCAAGAAGACAAACAAAAATACTAGGAGGCCAGCAGGGGTGGACATGAAACTGTTGCTGGAGCTTAAACACAAAAAGGAAGCATCAGGAAGGTGGAAGCAGGATGGGTGGCCAAGAGGAATATAGAAGTGTTGACTGGGAATGGAATGATGCAGATAGGAAAGCCAAAGCTCAGCTGGAGTGAGGGATGTGAAAGTACAGAAGCCCTTGGGAAAATACCTTGTCAGCAAGAGGGAGCCTCGGAAAAGTCTGCTCTGGGACTTCCCAGCCAAAGACACAGTGAAGCCAGAGGTACTCAGTGCCCTTTCTGGCCTTGTTTTTAGCTTGATTTCACTGGGCAAAACCAGGGAGTTGTACTCATCCCCATCAGTGAGGGATGATGGAATAGGAAGAGCTCTCTGATTTGCATTCTGAGGTGGGTGAGTGACATCAGTTGAAACCTGTGCTGTGGGTCACACCTGGCAGTCTGCTCAGGAGCCAGGCACTTGGCAGGCAGAGCTGCCCGACAAGGAAGGAGCTGGCAAGTGAAGCACAAGGTATGGAAGTTAGTATGTAATTTATTCTGGGTAAGGAACATGTTCTTTGCAGATCTAGTTTGTCTGCTTGCTGAACTTTTATTTGCAGTTTCTAGTGTTTGTTTGGGCATTTTATGGTTTTTCTAGAACAGAGCTCTCCCAAAAGACAGTGTATGTGGTAATTTTTGCCTTTGAAGAGAGCAGCACATGAGCTGCAAGATGAATTTATTCTTGGGTGGACAGCAGACATGAAATACTTTGATAGGAAATCTCAGCTGGTAGATCTGAGTGAGGAGAACATCTGAAAGCTGGAAAGTTAAGATTAACTGGCAGTTGTGGAGAAACAAGGCTGTGCAAATCATTTCAAATTTTCAGCTCTCTTTCAAAGAAGAGGATGTGGAGAACAAAGTCCGGGTGAGGAGGGTGAGCCTGGAGAACACAGTGATGGTGATTACAGAGGGAAGGAGATTATAGTTTTGTTTCTTTCACTACTAGTCAGAGTTGAAAGACTGTTTTATTTCATGCAAAAACAGATGGAAATTCTGCCAGAAGCTATGGCTTTAGGGAAAAGGACACGTAGACTCACAAGAGAGAGTTGAGAAACATGGAGAACAGAGGAGAAATAAAGCAGAATCAGCTGCAGGTAAAAAGAGATTAATAGCAAAATCTGTCCATGTGATTAGAAATTCTGCATCAGTTATAGCCAGAGCAAGCAGTTTTGTATATCTGCAAAGGAAGTTCAAAGAAAGGGAGGTGTAGAGGGTGATGGGTTTTGTAGGAATCTTACTTGGGCAGGATGAGGACACATGCCCAGGAGAGTTAAGGTCTATAGGTTGTGCATGGACTGAAACTATAAGGAAAGGTTTAAATAACTTCTTATTCCCGTGGGACAACTTTCCTAGAGAGGCATTTTTCTTAACTGATAGATTTCAGCCGAGTCCCTTGGACACTGTCCATCTATGGTTAAATTTGCACGATAAGAAAAGCCTCAAAATGGTGAAGAACCAAGAGAGGGACAGGAAAAGAAAGGGATCTCAGACAAGGGAAGTGTTATGGAGAAGGTGATATCAGAAGGCAGGTATGCCAGGATGGCTAACAGAGATGAGGAAATGAAAATGAACATATCAAAGCCAAAGTGAAATTTGAAAAGCCTTAGTGGGTTGCCTTCTGGAATGAGACCCAAGCTAACTAATCTCCATCTCAGCATGCTGAAAATAATGGTCATGTAATTAAGAATTTTACCAAATCTTTAGTGGCAATATTTGATACATATTAGAAAAAATGTATGAAAGATAAGAAAGAAAGAAAGAGAAAGAAAGAAAGAAAAGAAAGAAAAGAAAGAAAAGAAAGAAAAGGAAGAAAAGAAAGAAAAGAAAGAAAAGGAAGAAAAGGAAGAAAAGGAAGAAAAGGAAGAAAAGGAAGAAAAGAAAGAAAAGAAAGAGAAGAAAGAGAAGAAAGAAAGAAAGAAAGAAAGAAAGAAAGAAAGAAAGAAAGAAAGAAAGAAAGAATTATCCAAGCAACTATAATCCTGGTGTTATGATGTTTAATGTGAAGGTTTTACAAATAAATTAAAAAAAACAACCGCTGTGGAGTTAGAGATTAAGAGATTAAATATAATATGAGTGTTCAAAAGATAGCCTGTGCCATGTTAATCAGAGTTTTATTTGTTAAAATGATTTATTTCTGCATTAAAGAGGCGCATTAAGCTTCATGTCTGAACTGGTAACTTCTCTTGGCGAGCTGTAACAGGTAGTTTTAGTTGAAGACCTGAGGATTATGGGAAATATCAAATAGGTAAGAAATTGTCTAGAAATTGCCTATCAGGAGAGAATCTACACATGGAGTTCTTGACTAATTGATTTCTTAGCAAAATAAGCTAAGAGTTCAAATGCATAATAGGCAGTGGAAACCCAAATTCAGGCAGTATGGACCGGAGTATGGACCACAGTAGGACTGGAACACAATGGCTCTTCTGATTTGAAATAACAGGAACCTTCATAACTATACCGAGGACTCTGTTTGTTGACCCCCCTGTTTCTCAGGAAGATAGGACAAGCCTCTCCATTTTGGTCTCCAGCATATCAAGACTAAAGAGGCGTTTTTGGTTTTAATTAGCCTTAGCTCCATGGAAAAATAAAGCAACTTGGCTTGAGAAGCAGTGTAACTGCATCCTTGTGGTGATGTGCTTCCCCATTAACTAGTAATTTCCCCCATGGCAGTCCTGTGCTGCTGGTGGCTGATTACATCCTGGGAAAACTGGCTGTGCCCTGCCCTGAATCCCTGCACTGCTCTGGCTGCGAGGTCGTTAACGTGATGCTGCACTTGAGTTAATTAGACCCAGCAAACCTAAAGGGCTTGGCCCGGAGCCGCTGTGGGGATCTTTGTACCTGTGCCATGGCTCTCCCACAAACCTGTGTAATCCACCTGCAGACAATGGACCAGCTCTGCTGTCATTAAGCACTCCAAGGCCTATGTAGCCAGTTCATTCCAAGATGGGTAAGGAGTCTCATTCTCTGTTTTGTCTCCACCCTTACCTGCTATTCACATATGTAAATTTAGGTGAGTATTTGTGTACCTATGTATTAATGTTTAGCTTGTGAATTGAATCCCAAGAGGGGCGGCAGAATAACTCTTTGAAGATGTAAACAACATTTTCTGGGTAGACCTGCTCAGTCATTTTACCTGTGGGACAAGCAATACCCTCTTCAGCTGTGCTTCCTTTCAAACAGTTCTGTGTCCAAAGTGAAGCCAAATATAAACCTGGCCCTGAGGGATTAAGTTCAGTGGCATTCTGTGGCTCAGGGTGCAGGGAGCCCTGCAGTTCTATTCCACTGCAGGTACTGCAGGTGCAGCAATTCCTGCTCTCCTTGGAGCACCTCAGGGAGCTGGACAGCAGAGGCAACTGTAATGCTGAGGATCTGGGTAAAAGCACCAAGTTTAAAAAAAAAACACCAACCAAACAGAAAACCCCACACCAAAAAACCCCACAGAGTGACATCAGGAAAGGCAAGATTTAACAAAGGAAATACAGTGGACAGGCTGCTGAGCTGCACTGAGTCCAGTTGCTTCAAGACCTTTCAGCTGTGTCACCTCAAAGGAGGTCTGTGGGTTCCACGTTGTGCCTCCCCTTGGTGTGCCATGGGCTCAGGAGGCACTGCAGCCTTGTCCTCCCATGGTATAGCTGTGATACTTCTCTGTTCATCCTTCTATGTACGTTCTACAACCAACTTAATGCTGTTCTTCCAGCATGTGCTATTTTGCTTGCTGTTTGTGAAATCCTTATGGTGATCTGTTCAGTGTTTCCCACACTTGTTTTTTTCCTCTGTTCTTGCTAAACTCTGTGTGAGGGGATGTCTTCTCTGTTATACCTGTATTCAGAGCTGAAGGGCTTTGTCCTGTATACTGTCAGAGCTACAACTAACAGCACAGGATAGATGCTCTGTGAGGCATAAAGAACTTCTGAGAAAGAAATGGGCCTACTTACACTTTTCTGTGGGTGTTCAAAGGGCCTTTTAGACACACAATTGTCTTCAGCTCTCCAACAGCCTTGACTCAGGAACTTGTCCTGTGTAAATTGCAAAAGATATGTAAGTTGCTTCATATCACACTCTTTTCTGTATTTTTGCAATGTGTAAAGGCAACCACAAAGATGAAGAAATATTCCAGGAGGGTGATCCTGACTATATATATATATATTTGCACAGGAGAGTAGATTAGATAATGACTCTGCTTCCTTAACACTTTGAATCTATCTATTCCCCCTAAGCAAATTGGAAGAGCTATTTTATATTCTCCCACAGAGAGCCCTCAGTGGGGTTCAGCTGCTGTCCCCTACCAAGTGTGTTTTTGTGTTGTTGCCAGATATACACAGTTCTGGAGGGAGAATACTGGGTTGTGTAACTGCAAATCTGGCTGCTTTCCCCACAATGCCTGTCTGCACAGAGGGAGAACCCACTGAAGAGATGTTTTCTGATGAGGCGAGGCAGGGAGGAAGTGTAATTTCTCTCTGGAGTTCTCCTAGGTGTTCCTGATGCTTTTCTGACCAGAGCTGAGATTTTAAGAACTAAGAGGGTTTACCAGTACTTTTGAGGCTGGTGTTTTCATGCCTGTAAAATCCTTTGTAATTCAGACATCTCACTTAGGTTATCTGGCTTTTCTGAGCTGGTATCCAGTACCTGTCTGAAGTGCACAAGCTGTTTTGGTACAGTATCCCCACACTTCTTTATGACAGGGTGTTGAATTCAGTGGAGGCTGGGCTCATACAATTTGCTTCTACATGGACACTTTGTGCTCTAAAAAAATAGAGTTTTATGCAGAAACCTGCATTCACCCAGCCTACAGGAGGTTTGGGGACATCCTGAAAACATGGTTCACCAAGGCTTGGAGGATAGCACAGCCCTGCCCCATGGGCACAGGGCTGCCCCACCCAACTGGAGCTGCACTGGTGAGCAGGGTGTTTCTTGAGGAGTCTGAAAAGCTTTTCCTGCTATGTATACATGTGTGCTTCAGCCAGCTCTGTCACCAGAGAGCCCTGTCTCCTACCTACATGGTCCTGGCTTCAGGTGGCTTTGCTGAAGCACCAAAGGTGAGATGGGAACTGGCATCAAAGGATCCTACAGCCCTGCTAGGGGAACTGGAGACAGGGAGTTGGTAGGAGATGTTCCTACCTCCAAGCAGCCTTGGTGGGGGCAGGTGGGTTATACTCTAGGCCCCAGAGACTCAAGACTTGGCAGGCAATTCAAAAACTGTTGCTTCCTGATTGTCAGGATTTGAAGAGTTTATAAACCCTGTTTGTCTCCATTTTATGTGCCAGTGATTTTTGGCCAGGCATTGCACTGGAAGGAGAGCTAGCAGAAGGAATCAAGAGCAGCCTGGAAGTGGGAGCAAAACAGCACTTTGCAGAGGCCCAGAAGTTACACCAGAAAGAAAATACCTTGGTCAAACTGGACTGTGGTAAAAGAACTGGGTGTTCTTTTCAGTGCTAGTGAAGCCTTACTGCTGCTTGATTTTTAGGAGGTGTTTTGATGTTGTGGGTTTTGTTATGAAGAGCTGAAATCAGGCAGTGCACAGAGGAGGATAAAATGCATTTTTCAAAAGATGGTTTTCCTGCATCCTATATATGATACATAGTTTTCTCTAAGTAATCAGAAAGTCTGCATCCACTTGCTATCAATTACACATATTTTTGTAATCAGCTTTGTCATGATACTGAATTGGCTGTGCAGGCACCAGGAGAAAGGAGTCAAATTTGAAGAAATAGGGTCCTGTTCTGCCCTGTTGTAGTTAGATCAAAAGACACATTGAGATGAATAGTAAAGTCCAAATCAAGAAAAGATGTTATTATTCCTTCTGGTATCTGAAGGGAGCCTATAAGAAAGATGGAGAGAGACTTTTTACAAGGGTCAAAGGACAATAGGGAATGGCTTCAAACTGAAAGAAAGTAGATTTGGATTGGATATTAGGATGAGATACTTACTTGTGAGGGTGGGCAGGCCCTGGCACAGCTTGCCCACATCCCTGGAGTATTCAAGGCCAGGTTGGATGGGGCTTGGAGCAACCCTGCCCATGGCAGTGGTGGGGAACAAGATGAACTTCAAGGTCACTTCCAGCCCAAACCATTCTATGATTCTATGGTTATAATTCAGACAATATCCCTCAGACTCTGCAAAATTCTGGAATAAGGTAGATCTTCAGTTTAACTAACAGAGAAACTGCATCTGAATGACAGATACCTTCAGAATCAAAGACTGATTCATGTTTTATTTGTTAGGCAGTTCTCCATGCAGAAAATGGGCCAGGTCTCGGGACTTTCCTTGGGGAGAAGCTTTGTGATACTTGGGTCAGACACTTAAATTGTGTACTTTTTCCCTTGGTTTCCTAAGGTGGCATTTCCAATGCACTGTTCTGATGATCTCAATGGGCATCTTATACCCATTTCCTTCCTCTGTGCCCACACAGTCTGTTTGACTTCAGAGCTTGTGTTTGGGATGTTTGTTGTTACCAGCTAAGAACAAGCAGCCCGTACTGGAGGGTGATGCAGCTCATATTTGAGTATGAGGCAATTTTCTAGCAACAGTATTTGCATGTTGAATGCTTCATCACACCCATTCTACTGTCCTTCATGCTGCTAAATTCACTAATCAGGTATGCAAGTCCCACCTTGAGGCATGGTCTTTAAAATTACATTAAGAATACAGCTGAAACCTTCTTATCTGGAAGTACTTTCCTTAATAATTCAAAGCAAAAGACTGATTTTTATTTGTTTTCTTTTATAGGGTGAAGTGTCAGAATAATATTAATTATAGAACATACATACACATACATGCAGATCATGGAATTATAGTGTGTAAATAGAAACAAATAAACACAAAATATTAAAACTAGAAAATAAGGATATATACATAGAAAAGGAGAGCAGGCAGCCAGCCCTGGAGCAGAGTTGCTGCATCCTCATAAGACCAAGCTGTAGAAAGGAACCTATGAACCTGAGAAGCTTGAAACTAATGTTCTGTTGAATTCTGAGTCACTTACCTACATTTTAGCCCTTTTTGGTTCTGTGCCAGGAGTCAGCATTCACTGAGCACCCGATAAGAATCTGTGAGCAGCTTGTCAGCTCCTGGGGCAGTGCTGCATCCCACAGCTCTGCTGCTCCAACACCAGGTGCAGCTGCAGCGAGGGTGTAATCCCTGCTTGGCTTCACTGGCTTGTGCTGACAGGTTTTACTCTGTGCGAGGCTGCCCTTGTTTTATTCTGGTCTCTCTCCCTTCCAGGATGGCTCGCTCTCTCTACGAGTGGCTGTGGCAGCACGAGTTCTGGCTGCCCCCAGGAATCACCTGGGAGGACATGCAAGAGTCGGAAGATATTCGTTACCCTCGGCCTCGTGATCTTCTGCTCAGTATCCCTTTTGCTTTAATCCTGGTTGTCATTCGATGTGCCTTTGAAAGGTAAGTTGTTTGGTACTGTTTGGGGTTTCTTAGGAAAAATGGTAGCAGTTTGGGTCCAAAAGCTGGCTTTATTGTCTGTGCCAAAGCATGACTGGAAGATATTCACAGAATTTCGAGGTCACAAAGTCTGCTGGGGTACATTTTTCAGCTCCTTCTTTTCAGCCCTGTGAGGAAAGGCTAAGGAAATGTGTTGAATATAGAGCACAAACCCTACCCTTAAGGTCTAACTATAAGCAATGTGACTTCCTACACTTAAAACAGGTCAGCCTAGATGAGGTTTATGTGTGTGTTTTTGAAGGCAGACATGCTGGTTTGTGTGTGCTGCACAGTACTTGTTACTGGGTCAAGTGCAGCAGAAATCATGTTTAGACTACACCATGCAGATAAGTCTCCTTTTTCTTGGGTAGTGGGGATCTGGGGTATCACACCTGACAGACCAGCCAGAATAGGATGTATCAGACTGGGCTGAGCCCTCTGCCCTCAGCATCAGCCCTGCCCAGCCCCACAGATGGGTGTGTGGCACTGACCACTGCTCTGGGCTGGGCAGTGCCAGTGCCCTCCACTGCCACCGAGAGACATTTGTTGCTGCTCCCTCTGCCTTGACCCTTCAGCACTGGCTGCCAGGACTTCTCATCCTCCTCTCCTTCTGCTACCAGACCTGCTTTTGGGGCTGCTTTTTGCAAAATCTGTGATATCTTCCAGGGTCAGCACAAGAAGTTACTCTAACTCGAGGATCTTTCAGGCCAGAGCCATTTGAGTGTTTTACATGTTACATTTCAGGTCAGAAAACTTCGAGTTTCTGACATAGGTATAGCAAGAAATCCTCCAGGGATCACTGAATCTGAGTTTCACAAAGGTCCTGAGCTGGTGCCATTGCTTTTTGCAGTTTGGTCAGTAGTTAATGTGGTCTGTGACACAGAATGTTCTACTGGTGGATAACAGATTTACTATAGTATTAACCATCATCAAGACTGCAGAGCAAGTCCCCATTTGTGATTTTGAATACACTTTAAAGTGGTTTTCAGTTTATTCAATAACCAGTACTGTTAATTGCTCTGTGAGAGGTAATCTTCTGAAATAGTTTAGTTCAAATCTCTAGTGATTTTACATCTGGGAAGAGGGGGAAAATGACAATTTAAAAAATAATTCTACCTTTTTTTTGTAAGTGGCAGCACAAGAAAATAGAAGTGGATAGAAAGGTGTTTATTCTGCAAATTCTCTGTGACACAAGGGCAGCTTGGAAAAGCTTATAGAAGTTGAAATTATTCAGAGCTCTCCTGTGAGAGTGTTTTTAGACAGAAGTACTGGCTGTAATTTGAAGTGGGTTTTTTTAAACCAAATGTGTGAATAATTCTTTAAATAATCATTTTAGTATGATACAAAATTGGAATCCAAATCTCTTCTTTGTAAACAATATGTTTAGTGTGCATTCCATAAATTCCCTGGGTTTTATCCTGCACTTTTCCTGGGGTGTCTTGGTTACCTCTACTGATGTGGGAACCAAGGTGCTCAAGGTAACCATTGAAAGAAAAGTGTCTCACATTTCTTCCTTGCTGATGTGTAAGACATGGCTGGATTCCGTACCCCAGCAGGCACTGTCAGTCAGTGATACGGATGCACCTGCACAGTGGAGATGGAAATTGGGCCCATGTCCTGCCCTGGCTGGCACTGTGCCTCCCCAGCACAAGACAAGGCCAGGAAGGAGGAGCCAAACTCCCCATGGTGGGTCATGACAGGACACGAGGCAATGGGCACGAATGGAAACACGTGAAGCTCCATCTGAACATATGAAAACTCTCTTTTTCACTGTGGCCAAACACTGGACCAGGTTCCCCAGAGGGGGAATGGAGTCTCCATCTGTGGAGATACATGACACTCAGATGGACACAGCCCCCTCCAGCCTGCTGGAGCTGGCCCTGCTTGAGCAGCAGAGGTGGGCTGGGTGATCTCCAGAGCCCCTTTCAGCATCCATTCTGTGCTTCTTTGACTCTGCCCCTTTATTTGCCTTTCTCCTGCCACACCACTCCCAATCTAAATATCTTTTCCATCTGTTTTTAGATGCTGATGGCCAGTTATAACGATTTTTTCCTTTCTCATCCAAGTGCTGCCTCAGCTGGGAGTGCTTCCACAGGCCTGGTCCTACTCATTAATTTTGAAGCTGTTTTGATTCACAAACTTCATTAAATAAAAGCTTCATGTCACACCCTTAGAAAAAGATAGTATCATCAGCCCATTTTACAGGTCCAGGAAACCTGTAATCACAGCACTGTTTTACCTATGCAAATTACAAGCCAGTGTTCTGAGCTGTATTCTTGTTTATCCTAACTCTGAAGTCATTTATTTCAGCATGACTTATTCTCAATCACTACTCTTTCGTGTCAAGTTCATCTTAGAGAAGAAAGCATCATCTGGGAAGGCAAGGTGTTGAATCTAGCCCTTGGTTGCTCCTTATCTATACAGTGGCACTAGCTCTGTTTAAAATAATTTACACCAACTTTGAGAACTGCAGAAGGAAAGGATGTGTGTGTTATTTCTTATTCTCTCTGCAGTCTCTTGACTTCTGCTCTGGGGTTCAAGATGAGTGGATGTAAGTAGTAGAGGAGTTTGGGTTTGGTGGCTGTGGCTTGGCCTCTGGCAGTTCATTCTACCCTCAGCTACCCTTAGCTATCACTTGCAGCTGTGCACTGGGTGCCAAGTGTTTCTCTAGGTAGCTCCCAGTGGGGCCTGCTTTGGGGTTTTGGAAATGTTGTCATGTGTTCATGTCACTTTACTGTCAGAACTCCAGGAAAATGCTAAGAAGCAGGAGAAACCCTGAGGATTTGCTGCAACACCTCATCCAGCAGCTGTGCTGGGGCCAATGGCTTCATCCTCTTTGGGCAGTGAACCTGGGAGAGAACCTGCTTCCTCGAGCATGGATCTTCCTCTCCTTGGCACTGGCTGGCTGAGCTGGGCAAAAGTGAGACAACGACATCCTTCTAAGAGGCAGCTCTGGTGCGGATTAGGTGGTGGTTGTGGGAAGAGGACCTGCGGTGGCCGGGTGTGGCCTGGGAGAGCTGAGGAGGTTGTGGGTGCAGCCCTTGGGGAGAAGAAACAGCTCACGGGTTGTGAAGCAACTCCTGTGTGAGCCAGTTTGTGCTGAGGCAGGTGGGCAAAGGTGGGTTCAGTGCTGGAGAGCCCAAAACTCCCTGTGGCTGCAGTGCTGGGCTCTGCCCCCTGTGGGAAGCAGGGCATGATGTCCTGAGAAAAGAGAGAACCCAGAACTTGGGAACCCCCCCTGTGTCTTTGATGTTTCCAGACCAGAAGATATGTCCTGCACCATAACGTGGAGCTTCATTTTAAGCACCTGTACACCTTAGCAGAACTTCTCCCTAGACATACACCTGCAAGGAGGGGTGTCAGCTTCTCTACTAGTTCTGTAATGCTTAAGACCCTTTTCCATAAAAATCAAATTCTTGGAGTGCTACAGTTCTGAAGGAATATTGCAAAGCAGTTTTTGCCTGTATGGTTAGGAAAATGTGGAAACTGAAGTGCTTTGAGGGATAGTAAAGCAGTTGAAAAACAGAATTTACATACAATTTTGGATTTGTCTGATTTTGAATTTGACCAGGGACTTTTGGATGTTGGGCAACTGAAAGCCAATGTCAGTGAATTTGAATCCACATAATTCCCAAATTTCACTAGAAGGGGATTTTAATCAGAAGTATTAGGTCTCTTCTTAGGAAGGTGGTGACAGTATATGGGCCATGTGTTATACAAAGAAAGGGACACTGTTGATCTCCCAGAAACAGATACTTGAACTCCAAACCAGAAGAAAGAAAGGACACCATTTTTGAGTATTTGATTTAGAAATGTACTTTTCTGAAATTCATTTTGCACAGAGGCTTTTGTTGTTGATCATTAATCAGGGAGGATCTGAAAACACCTTCCTATTAGGTCTTACAGACAGGCTTTGTGCAAAGATGAGGGACAAATTTGATTGAAAACTGACTTGTCTCTGGACAGTAGCACTGTAGTGACTCAGGTCTTGTATCCAACAGAACAGTCACTTTAACTGATCTGAAGCATTCTCATGTAGGCAAGGGAAGGCAGAGACTACTCTGGGAGCACACGGATAGCCCCTGCCAAAGGAAAATCAGAGGCTGAAAGAGACTGTGCAGTTCAAAGAACAGAAGTTCTGTTTGCTGCCAGTCACTGGTTCTGCATTTCTTAATAGTAGAAGATATTTGCAGAGTGGCACCCTGATAAATTTAAAAAAAAAAAACCAATCAAACAAACAAAAATCCCCACCAAAATGCTCCAAAGTTAAATTATTTCTTGTATCTCCTGGTAACGCTGAAAGCCTCTGGAGAAAGAGTGCATCCCGATTTTGCAAGCAGTTTGTGCCCCTTCATGATAAATCCATCTAGCTGCAACTTCAGCAGATTTTGCACAAGACAGTTTGATCTGTAATTACTGAATAAAATGACTGAGAACTTTGATATGTAAACCGAGGAGTAAGAGGTGCTAAGTGTTGGAGAAGTAGGCTGGTGATGAGAGTCATGTCACTGGCTGTACTCCAGGGAGGGGCTCAGTTTAGTCCTCAGACATTCTCCTTCTGTCTGATAAACTGCCATGACGAGACCGTCCCTGCCACTGAGATGATGTATCAGTGATGTTGAAATCAGTACAAGCATCATCCTCTTAGGGCTGTGCTTGGAACAAGAATTAACTGAGAACTGAGTCAGAGCATATGGCTAACATGTGCAAACGTCCCTTAGGAACAATTTCAGGCCTTGATTTCCCAATGATGTTCATAAAAGTAGGATTGGTCCCATAATTCATGGTTAAACTCAAAACCTCAACAACAAAGTAATTGTGACTTTGGTTACACCCTGTCTTTATCAACTGCAAGTGGCTTGTTTCTTTAAGTGAGATTTTATACCACAACCATAAGAAACCAGGAGGAAATTGAGAGAAGTCAGGGATTAAACAAAACTGAGAAACTGGTCAGGATACTTCAAATAGCTTTTCGGTAAAATAAACTTGTTGGCAAGCAGCCTTGACACCTGACAGAAAGGTTCCCTTTGCTTTAATGTGTCTGGAGATTTTCAGACCTTTCAGTTCTCAATGTGGCCTGATAAGAAGCTGTAATAAGCTGGTTTTCAAGAACAGAATTTGACTACATCTTCCTCTTCAGAGACGCCTGTATCAGATGCCTGACCTCTGAAACAGAAGGAACAGACCCACTTCAAGGAACTGCTTAATACAGGAGCCAAGACTTAGTGCAGAGCTTTAGGGTAAATGTGTTCCCAATTTGAGCATAGTTCCGGTTATCATTGAAATACTGAGCCATTGTTCTTAGCACACGACCTGCTGGTCCAGCATCACTGTTATTAAACTAATCACTTGATGCAAAGCAAATCATAAGATGCAATTAAAACGTTTATTGAGAGCAGTCAGAGCTAAACCCCCAGAACTCCCAGCAATGGCAATATTCCTCTGCCATCCAGCAGCAGTGCCAGGGTACTGCTACATTTCACTGAAACGGGTCACATTTTTGTGATAACTATGTGTCTTGTTGCCAGCAAGCACACTTAGCCCTGGCCTTTCTGTCATAGTACTAACATGCCATTTTCATTGCTCTTGGAATGTTTCTGTAGCAAGTGATGCTAAAGGAATTTCCCAGAGATGATGACAAAGAACAACTGATACAGAGGCAGATGGTTGGCTGTGCAAAATAAAGCTGGAAATGAGCTGTTACAAATGAGTGAGCAAAAGGTGTAACCACCTATCAGAAATTACAGCATTAGGTAGGGGGTCTGCTTATAAAATTTCTTTTAATACCTTTTAATTAAACTATGAAATGAGCTCTTGAGAAGAAAACTTCCAACAGGCCTTTTTGAAGGATGCTGGACCTGGAATAGTCCCTAAGTGTGTGTGTGTGTGTGTGTGTGTGTATGTGTGTGTACGGAGTATAAACTCTATGGCTGGCAGAGACCACACCACATAACCACAGCCACCATAAATATATCCCATACTGGTTTTAAGTTAAACACCTTTAAACACCTACATAGTGAAGCAGCTTTTGCAGCTTTCTTTATGGAAAGTATAAAAAGAATAAAACCTGAAATCTTGTTCTGTGTCCAGGTCATTGGGGGTAGCTGAGCAGAGGGCTTGCCTGGACAGCAGGGGTGACCAGGCAGCTCAGGTGTGGGCTCAGCACTTGCTGTCCCTGCACGGAGCTCATCATCTCACACCAGCAGCAGTTTGCAGTCAGTAACCCGGTAACCCTTTGGGATAGCTGTTACACCTTGAGCAGCAAATCTGGACTCCAAAATACAGAGATAAGGCTTTCCAGAGATTTTGCATGTTTGATGTTTAGCAAGAGCTGAGAAGTGCTTCTGGATAGCCTGTCTGCTCCTCCTTCTGAGGAGACCGTGGCAGTGTGCCAGTGGCAGTGTGTAAAGGGGAGTGATTAATAAGAACAGCTAATTCTCCAGAAATTCAAGTAAAATGCTGTTAATTTGTGTCCTTTTTTAAAAATGTTGTTTGCCAAGTTTCCTGTCTGTGCAGTATCCATGCAGGACCTCAGTTCACACCTTTGATGACTGTCCTCAGCTGTTTCCTGCTGCTGAGGCAGAGTGTTGGTAGTGAAGGAGTTGAATTGTTGAGCACAACAGTTCTGTGAGCAGCTTTGTTGCTGCTGGGTAACTGGTTTCTATTTATGCAGATTTTTTCTTTGCATTGTTTCACTGTGGAAGACTGAAGATACACAGCCAGTGCTGTGTATTCCATGGGAATAGGCTTTCTAGTTGCCATGTCCTTATTTTGCAACTGTGTTTGACTTATATTAGGAAACATGGAGGTAAATTATTTCAGGAAAGACCAAGTGGCCTCCTGTTTCAGCTGGACGTTTCTTCTGCATTAATACTACACCTCTGATAGAGCCTCCCTCTTTATCCTGAGCCAAGCCCTTAGTTCAGGTGGATGCCATGTATGTTCCATGTTCTGGACCAAGCAGGGAACAACATTTAGGCCTCATCATCAGTGTGGTGCTCCCCATCAGCTACAGGCAAGCCAGAGACCCACAGCAGGGGATTCAGAGGTTGACAAAGCAAGAGATAGCATCTGCCAACCTTGTGTAATTTTGGATATTATGGCACAGAGCTCAGAGGAATAGAATACAAGTCCAACTGTTTCTGCTGTAAGTTTGCATTTTTACCTGCTCTACATGATACTCATGTTTAGATCCACAAGTGGGAGGCAGCTGTTATGCGCTGCCTCATGTTTTAACAGTGCTACAATATCAGAAATCACTGTTTTATTTTTGGCTGAACCTTTATCTTTTCTTTTGCAGAGCTATTGCCCTACCCCTCAGTACCAAACTGGGTGTGAGAGACAAGGAGAGACCAAAAGCTCAGCCCAACCCCGTGCTGGAAACATTCTACAGTATGTGCCGCAAGAACCCTGAAGAGGTGAGTCCCTTCTTCCTTTGCTTCCCTGTAGATTTAGTGTCTTTAGCCAGATAAAATCCCATTTGGAATCCTCAAGTTTGGTAATACCATTCATAGTTGGAAACTCAACAAAGCTGCAGGAACCACTGTAGTACTGGTTACCTGAGAGCAGCCAGCCATGGGGGTCCCTCTGCAATGCCATCAGCTCTCAGTTCTGCTCCTGAACACCTGGGAGAAACTGTTCTGGTTCCCTTTCATGTTTACCTTATACAGCACAAACTGCACAGGAGGCTCTGCCTGAACATTAGTGACATTTTGCTGTGTGGCTGACCAGGCATTAGAACAGATTGCCCAGAAGAGGTTGTGCAGTTCTATCCTTGGGAAAACTCAAAGCTGTCTGGATATGGTCCTGGACACCTGGCTCTCTTTGAGCTGGGGCCATTGGACGGGGTGACCTCCATGATCCCTTCTAACCTCAGCTATTTTGTGGTGGCTTCTTTTCATATATTTTCATATATTAGCATATCCTATAAAAAGTTAATCATATCAGCTGCCTTGAGGTGACTCCCACATTGGTAGTCCATGCAGCTCAGCAGGTGTGTGTTGCTTGATCTCCTAGTCCCAGAGTGGGTCATTCTGTTGCTGTGCAATCCATGAGTTTGAGGTTGGCCTTTTGAGGAAGCCAAGATCTTGGCCATGATCACAGAGAGCATCAGAAACCTGCAAACACAACTGGTGGTTAGTTTTGTCCTGAGGTCTAAAAAGAGTGATCTTGAAGAAATTGGCAAGATAATCCAGAGTTATAATGCCTGCTGCTGAGATGAAAAAACACTGGCACGAATTTTCAGTCAATATTAGGGTTTAACCTTGTCAATGAAGTCCCTGAGTGGTGACCCTTGTGGTAGGAAAAGGCCTGGCTTTGCCATCAGGTTTTCCCCACAGCTCACCCTGCACCCACATTGCACTGAGGCTGTACATTTACCCCAGTGAATCTGTGACACTGGAACATACCCTCACCACGAGACTCTGACAGCAGTGAGAGGTGGAGCAGGACTGTGCTGCTGCCTGGCTCTCCACTCACCAGGTCCACCTCAGCCAGTCTGCTGGCTTCCTCCTCTCCCACGAGCTCTCAAACACCTGCCTAGAGGCACATTTTACTTGTGAGATTTTGCAGTTCTCAGCAGCCTTTCCTTGGGAGGTATTCCACATGATGGAGCAGTTGGAGATTATAAATTAACATCTCCATTTGCCTCCACCACCCAAACAGAGGTCACTAAATAAGTGTCGAAAGCACCACATCTGAAAACTGGTAATGAACATATTTCTGTACTACAGCCTCATACTATGTAAGTCACTCTCACATGATACCATTAAGGTAAATGCATTGCATGAAAAACTATTGATTTACTTAAAAAATAAGGCTATTTATGATGACACTTCCAAGTAGGAATGTAAAACATGACGTGTTTTTTCATGTCACATGCCAAACTCTTAAAGAGCCTTAGGACAAAAAGGAAGGTAATTGCAGGATTTCTGTGGGTAATTGAAAAATTATCCCTAGCAAGTTTACCACAACAGGAGAAGATCCAGTAGGAAAATGGCATTGCCTCTGCTCATGATGTCCATCAGGTTACTGGCTGATACTGAATCAGAATACTGAGAGCCATGACAAGATTAGATACAGAACTTTAAAATATTACTTAAGCTGTAGTTGATCTTTCTTGGAGTGACAGATTTAAGGGATTTGGTCCTTGAAGACAAGGTGAGGAAGTGATTTGACAACAAACTCATGTGAGGAGACAAGACCAGTTTGAAAGTCGAAACTGGGGAAGTTCACATAAAAAATGAGAAGTTTCAACATTTAGCATTAATAACCAATTGCTTAGAGGGAATTAGAAAGATTTTCCACTGTCTGAGGTCTTTATACTGGAAACACACAGCTTTTAGAGAGATGCCTTAGCCCAGACAGATTTGGGCTTGCTGGGAGCCTCCAACTGGGCTCTGTGGTGGGTCAGGTGAGATGTTGCGCCTGGATCTGATCCCTGCTGCCCCACCTGCCTTCCAGGGTGAGCTGCTCAGTCTGTCCAAGCAGTGTGACCTGCCAGTGAGGAAGGTGGAGAGGTGGTTCCGGCGCCGGAGGAACATGGACCGGCCCAGCCTGTCCAAGAAGTTCTGCGAGGCCTGGTGAGCAGCAGCACAAGCTCCAGGCAGCAGGTTTCCAGCAGACTGTGCTCTGCCAGCTCAGCTCGCTGCCCCCCACCCTGCCCTCCATCCCTGTGCAGGGAGAGCCCAGCTCACTGCCTGTGGCCATCCCTGTGCAGGGAGCACCCTGCACCTTGCCTCTTCTGCAACTCTCTGCTGCTTCTCTGTTACTGAAATGTTTCTTGGTTTGCCTCATTATTTTCAGTCCCAAGTCTGCTTTTACTGCTATCTCACTTTGTTCCTTACCAGGCCCCTGTTTCTAACTCTGTCAGACTGGCATTCTGTCTGAAGCACAATTGTACCTGAAAAACTCTCTTGTGTTTGCCTCTTACTGCTTTGCTGCTGTTTCGGTACCTACAAAAACGTCAGCCTTTCTGTTGCCTTTCCCATGGCTTCCCTTTGCCCCTCTGCAAGCTGATTCCTTCTGCTGCATCATTTCTGCAATTCTTTTGCACACTGGCAGTGGACTGGATTGGATTCTGCTTGTCACTTTACTTCAGCATCCGGAAAGTCACAAACCAGCACCCTTCCACAAGGCAGAAAAAGAGGCCTGTGTGAAAGCTTGTGTTTTGCAAAGAGCAAATGTTGCCTTGGAAACGGCTGTGTGGAAACCCTCCTTGTTATGTGGAGGCACAAAATAAATCTCCCATCAGCCAGATCTCTGAATGTCAGTCCTGGCTCAGCTTTCTGCAGAAAAGGAGGATTCTCCTCAGCTTGGTTGGAATGCCTTAAATATGGCATTCTTAAATAGGCTGCTCTGCTATTTGTGTAAGGAAGTGGGTTCTCCCAGGAAAGCCACAGAGATGAAATAAGTCATTAAATACCTGGAGTGCTATTCATCTGTCTAAAAGTGTGTATCCACAGGGTCGGCATCAACTTGGAGCTCATTCCCTTGAGCTCCATTTAGCACTCCACCTCTAATTCAAAACCCCTATCTAAAAAACCTAATTGAAAAGAGAAAAAAGATGTGTATTATTTATTTATAATATTCCAGATAGTTACAGTCAGAAATATTTACAGAAACTATGGATAAGGAGTAGTAAAACAAGTATGCTGATTCTGTCTCTATCCAGATAAAATCTCAACTCTCCCTGCATTGCATGACTTGTAGGAAATAGTAAACAGTAAATAGTAAACAATAAATCCTTTTCTGCCCGAGCTCACTGAGCCTGGTGTCCTTCAGCCCTCCCTCTGTCACCATGTGCAGTCTGTAGACATGCTGTGTCTCTGCTGTGACAGAGCAGCTTTGTAGAGATTGTGTTTGTCCTGCAGCTCCTGGGGGTTTCATTGGCAGGTGGAGTGTCTTTCTCAAAATGTAGTTACCTCTGAATTGTTTTGGAGATTTTTGGAAATTAAAGGACTGGTTTAGACAGTTTTATTCCTTTGAATATTTCCTGTGTTTAGTTTATTAATAACCTGTTTATTCTGTTGGGGTGACATTCCCCTCATTCCTTACTACATGTGTGTACATTCAGAGTGACCTGCCTCTCTCCATTGAACTTGGCCAACAGTTCATATGTACTTTTGCATGGGTTTAGTGTTGATAAATCTTTACCAGCTCCTCATTGAGGCAAAACATGACAGTAATTTGTTACTTAACATGATAATGAATTTAGCACACATGGTCTCCAAAGGCCTAAGAGAGAGATTGGCATTGTTTGACTTTACAAATGCACCTGCTAGTGCTGGGAAGCTTTGGGGTGTGATTTTAGTCATCAAGATTCTCCTGTCTTCTGACATCTCAAAAGCAGGGGAATTGCTCTTTGTGAAGTCTGTGGAATGTGCTGGTGACATGCAAAGAGCTGCTCCTGTTCTGGGCAAACCTCGAACATATTAAGGTGTGCCTTTGGCTTAATAGTGTTGCTCTTTGAACGAGTGTGAGGATGCACAGACTTGCAGCTTGCAGGTTAATGAATGGGATTCTAATACACTTTGTTTTGTTTGTTTGTAGCTGGAGGTTTACATTTTACATCATTTCTTTCTTCACCGGACTTGCTGTCCTGTATGATGTGAGTACACAAGCAACCCCCTGCTGTTTTACCCAGCCGGTCTCTGCAAGAATGGCAGCACTTGTTGTCAAATATGTCTTTTCAGACCTTCTAGAGGTTTTTCACCCAGGTCAGTGTCTATCCCCTGCACAGCACACTTAGGAGACCACAGACATACTGGACTGTGCTTATTTTAGGAACTCCAGCTCAGAACCAAGATGTTTCCTCTTCTTCTGGCAAAGCAGAAGACAGTTGGGATTGTGTGAAAGTACCTTTCTGCAGGGTAGGAGGTGAAACACTTACCTGAGATGGAAGCTGCAGAGCCTGTTTATGTGTTGTATCCAATACTTTTTTAAGGTAAAAAACTCAGGCTTCCTTTGGACCATGGACTGCAATTTAGTAATTTTATTTGTTAATTTTCTTTTCCTTATCCAAGGTGTGATCAGTTCAGGTTCATGATTCTGCCTTTTCTCTGATTTGATAAAAAATGAGTTTTCTTGATACAAATTGAATGGCCTCACCAGGCAGAGGAGGTAACAGAACCTGTGGGTATGCTCTAATCCCTGAGCTGTGAGCAACTGAGCTGGGACTGGGGGCACTGGCCAACCTCTGCCTGTATTTTAAAGGTTCCCCTGACTCTTTTGCTGAATCCGCTTCCCTGGGTGAACTTTGCAAAGGTCTGGTACTGTCTGAGGGATTAAGTGCTGCAAAATGTGAGGTCCCAAAATAGCAGGCACAAACTATTCTTGTAACCAACTTATTGTAACAAGTGAAGGACTTCTGAATTCACATAGATTAACAAATCAGGATTTAAGGTGTTCTAGGAGTATGAGGATTATAGGATGAGTTAGCAGAGGAGTGAAGGTATCTGAATCCCAGCAGGCTGTTCTTTGAGGCCAGCTATTGAGGTCTGGTATGGATGACCTGCTTAACATCATAGAAAAGCCATGGGGCAACAGGGGACAAAATCACATTGTCCTGCATGTTATCTGACCTTTCTATGGATGAAATATCATTTTCACTTTTTGTGAAACCCTTGTCTTTAGTCAATACACATCTTCCAATTTTCACCAAAAGATAAATAAATAAAAAGGAGAACTCTATCCTACAGACAGCACCTCTAGATCCTGGTAGCAAATACCATGTTATTCTGTTACTTAAATTGTACCAAAATGACTACATTAAAAAGAAAGATGAAGAACTAACATGACAGGCCACATGTGTATGTGAAATTTCCTGACTTTCACATGTTTACTTTGTAATCTGGGTAGTGTTTTAACATGCGTTTATTTTGTGAAACACCCTTCCAGCAAACGTTTAAATTCTGTATTAGTAGCTTTAAACTGGCAGCAAAACCCTCTGCCTGTGAGTCAGTGAAACAGCCTGTAGCAAAGGAGAGTTCTTTCCCAGTAAGCCACCAGAAAACAGCTGTATTTGCCGAGAGTAGAGGAATGGTGAAATTCAGGGATCTGGGGTTCTTGTCTAGCTTGGGGAACACAGTATGCCATAGTTGTTTCATAGTTTTTCCTGTGTTCTTTCTGGTTCTGTGTCACACATCTCTCCTGCTTCTGGACATGTATTTGCTGTAAATTCTACTCCCAAACCCTCTGCCAGTCAGCAGGGACTGTGTCTACTCCTAAAACCACTGCACCTAAAACCACTGCCTTCAGCTTCCCACCTGTAATGCCCACACACCAACCGTGCTCAGTGAGAAGAAATGCTGCCCTCTTGCCTCAGCTCTGATACCTGGAGCCCTGTAGAATTAAGAGAGAATCACCCTCCCAGGTGTGAGGGTACAGTGTGTGTGGCACAGGGTTTGCTCCATCGCTATGTGCTCTGATCCAGCCTGGGCACAGCACGGGGGCAGAGTGTGCACCATGCAGGCAGGGCCTTGGGGGACTTCACTTGCCATGTTTTCCTGAAAGTTTCTAAACTACCAAGTTCTAAACTACCAATTTTCTACTGAACAGAGTAGGATCTTTCCAGAAGTTCATTACTTCACTGCAGCATGACCCTCACTGTTGGAGGAAAAACCATGTGCCTGACATGCAAATTTTCAGCCTTCTTACCACATTTCAATGATGTTGTCTAAATCACAGAGATTCTTAATGAAATAGTTGTAGCAATATATTAAAATACATCACCACCACCTCAAACTGGCAGAAGACTGCAACAAGCTGGTAGAAGTCTTCCCTGAACTATTTTAATTGGAACTGGGCTAAACAGCACATGAAATTTCAGCACAATTGCCACAATCTGGAAATGTTAAATGCAGCTGTAAGTCCTTGTAGTGGAAGTCTCTTGGCAACTGAATTCCAGACAGTATGACCTGCTCTGCCTGTAATAAAACACAACAAAGTCAGTAGTGGTAACAAACTGAAGGAGCTAGACAGTTGATATGAAAAGAATTTCTCTGATATTCTCACATTCTTGCTGCATTTTTGTTGCAGAAGCCTTGGCTTTGGGACCATAGAGAGTGCTGGACAGGATATCCACAACAGGTGAGTCACACAAGAGAGAATATTGCTGTTATAAATCTTGTATTGTGTTTCAGTGTCTTTTGAAAGTAGTATTATGTTAGTGACAAAAAGAGGACACTGAAATAAATTCAAACTTAGGAGCCCTAAGAATTCAAAGCCAGACCCTCACCTGAGGAGAACATCTTTGTACCTGGTGTCATCTAAACACAAGAAAGATGAGTCAGCAGAGCAGGAGGAAGCTGCAGAAATAAAGGGAGAGTTCTGATCAATTGAGCCAAGAAACTGTAAATTGGGAATGCTTCCATGTTGTTTGGTTTGCAGAAGAAACTGAGGCCTGAGAACATGTTGTCTGAAGAGAGAAGGAAAGACTTCAGTAGAGGTCTGCAGAGCAGAGGAAATGCTCTGAACATGGTGTGCTTCAGCTGTGCTGAGGAATCATGTCCACAGTGCTCCCTGGGGAGTTTGTTTCCCAGGGGAATTGGCAGAATGGCCAGGAGCAATACAGCATCATTCCCACTGAGGTCAGAGGATGTTCTCTCACAGTTTTACTATGTATATTTTGATTTTTTTTTTTTTGACAACAGCACTGCAAGAAGCTGTCTGGTGAGTTGGGAAGTGTTACATCTCATATCAGCCCAGACCAGAACACCCTCAAAGCAAAGTGCCAGCTAGACAGAAAATCTGCTCCTTGTTCAGCAACACAAGGAGCAAAGACAGCAACCAAAAGTCAGGTCTTTTTCTGCCCAGCTGCCTCTCTTGCTATTCCTACTCCTCTTAATGTGAGAAACTGAAGGAGTTAGAACATTGCCTCCTCTGCCTTTGCCCTTAGGGTTTTTTGTGCTCTGAATGCTGTAGAGAAGATGTCAATTGCCTGTCCTATAGCAAGAGCCTTCCCCATCACTGTGAATGCCAAAGCAGACATCGTAAAAAGAATTAAATTTCATTAAAGTGAAAAATCTCATTCCAATGTTGACAAAGGTTCCTCTGACCTGTGAGAGCAGGTCATAAGTGTTTATAGTAGGATATTCTCTCCTGTATTAGCATGAAAGGAGCTCCCATGCATAGCATTTTACAGTACTGAAATGTCGTGGGTAGGAAATAAAGGTTTTCATTAATTGAAGAGGAGGCTGTCACTACCAAGACAAAGTGAAGACTGCTTATGTCCCAGGGGTTTTTGTCTGACAATCAAAGTTAGACCAAGACCCCATGACTGTATGTGGAGGTTGCAAATCCATAAAAGGAAAAGTAATGCCCAGTTATAACCCTGTGGGCCATAGGAAACATAACAGGACAAATGAGTGAAGAGTGAGGCAGCATCTTTCAAGCTGACTCTCTGAACAATCCACTGTTGCTGAAAGCCAGAAATTTTAGGGGCAAATCTGTAGGTCTGAGTAAATGTCAAACCAAGTGGTGCTTGAATAGGAATGTAAGACTGAAAGGCTCACTCGGGACCCTCTGTTCCCTGCTCTGTACACTCGCAGTGCATGTCTTGCCAAAAACAATCTGAGCCTTCATAATGGCACACTGTGTTGGGCTGGCCCTGGCTGGCCACAGTGTGCTCACCAAGCCAGTCTGTCTCCCCTCTTCTCAACTGCAAAGTGGGGAGAAAATATAGCAAAAGGCTCTTGAGTCAAGATAAGGACAGGGAGAGAGCACTCCCTGGTTACTGTCACAGGAAAAACAGGCTCAGCTTGGGGGAAAACTTATTTATTGCTAATCAAATAAGAATAGAATAATGAGAAATAAACTGAAATTTTAAAAACACCTTCCCCCCATCCCTCCCTTTTTTTTGTGCTTAACTTCACTCCACATTCTCTACCTCCTCCCCTGCAGCAGTGCAGGCAGATGGGGAATGGGGTTGTGGTCACTTCATCACACCTTGTCTCTGCTGCTCCTCCCTCCTCACACTCTTCCCCCCCTCCAGCACAGGGTTTCTCCTACGGGAGACAGCCCTCCCTGACCCTCTGTGCCGTGGGTCCTCTCCACAAGGTGCAGTCCCTCAGGAGTGGACTGCTCCAGTGTGAGTCCCCCACGGATCCACTGGTGCTGATGGGAGCCTGCCCAGCACAGGCTCTGCACAGGGTCAGGGTGTCTCTGGGGCACATCCCCCTGCCCAGCACAGGCTCTGCACGGGGTCAGGGTGTNGGGCACATCCCCCTGCCCAGCACAGGCTCTGCACAGGGTCAGGGTGTCCCTGGGGCACATCCCCCTGCCCAGCACAGGCTCTGCACAGGGTCAGGGTGTCCCTGGGGCACATCCCCCTGCCCAGCACAGGCTCTGCACAGGGTCAGGGTGTCCCTGGGGCACATCCCCCTGCCCAGCACAGGCTCTGCACAGGGTCAGGGTGTCTCTGGGGCACATCCCCCTGCCCAGCACAGGCTCTGCACAGGGTCAGGGTGTCCCTGGGGCACATCCCCCTGCTCCAGTGCAGGGTCCTCCAGGGGCTGCAGATACATCTCTGCTCCCTGTGGGCCACCATGGGCTGCAGAGGCACAGCCTGTGCCACCAGGGACTGCTGGGGAATCTCAGCCCCTGCACCTGGAGCTCCTCCTCCCTCTGCACTGACCTGAGGGTCTGCAGGGTTGTTTCTCTCACATGTTCCCGCTCCTCTCTCCACACTGCCCCTGTACAGCAGTTTTTTCCCTTCTTAAATACATTATCCCTGAGGTGCTGCTCCCATTGCTGATGAGCTCAGCCTTGGCCAGCAGCAGATCCATCTTGGATCTCTCTGGAGCTGGCTCTGTTGGACATAGGGCAGCTTCTGGCATCTTCTCACAGAAGTCATGCCTGACTCCCATCCCCCTACCAAAACCTTGCCACATAAACCCAACACACACATACACTTTCCAACATCTGTAACAAACAGGAAAGACCAAAATCACAGCTGGTCATGTCAGACTAGCAAAGAACAACTCAAGGGCAAACCTGCGTATTAGCAGGAACAGAGAGTGTATTAATTATAATCTCTACTAAACAGACCATGCATTGCACTACACACAATGACAAAAGAAACACCAGTTCTCCCAAATAATCTAATTTGGGGGGGAAAAAAATCCCTTCTGATCCAGAGCTCCTGTTTGGATAAACTCTAGAGTGTGAACAGCACATACCAGTGTGGGAGATGTTCATATCCCCCCTGGTAGCCCCAGGGCACCCACCTGTGCTTCCTCTTGTGGCCAGTCCTTGGTGCTACAATGGAAAACAAACAAATCTATGAAGGTCGTCAATAAGCAGTTTGGGAGCACCATACTCCATGGTCCTTTGGAAATGCTTGTTGCAAAGCCCCTTTAGTCAAGAACTTGTCTTTATCAAATAGATTCAGGTTTAAGAGGTCATACAGTGCCACAACAGCAAAAATTGCATTCCAAATAACAAGGTCTTGCTAGGTAGGTCCAAGCTTTTAGTTTCCCAGCTATAAAAGCCCAGATAATTTACCCAAAAGAATGCAGATTACTTTTCATGCTGGGATTGCTTCTCCCACATTAGTTTGATTAAATTAAAAAATCTGTGATAGATCACAGAGTATCTGAAGCACCTTGAAGCCCAAAAAAGGAATTATTTAATTCAGCTACTCCTTACCCATCCCACCATAGTGGATTTGTTTATGTAGTTTTAAAGCTTTGTAGTGGCTGCTCAGGAATCTGAATGGTGCTGAAGAAATCCTAAAAATATTCAGGATCTTCCTGGTGGTTCCCTAAATGTTCGACATGGTGTGGTGAAGTGGACTTTCCCCTGCTGTTTGATTTCACTTTGGCACAGATGACATTCAGTAAGTGACCACATTGTTCAGTTGTAGTATTTCCCCCTGTAGCTGCAAGAACCAGCTTTGTTGGTTTGGTTGTCTGAATCTTTTGCCTCAAAAGGAGTTTTCACTTCCAGCCCTTGCACTACTGTATCTGATGGATATTTGCCTGTCTCTTCCTCTCTCACAGCCTCTCCAACCCTCCCTATTCTGGTATTACATGCTGGAGCTCTCCTTCTACTGGTCGCTGGTCTTCACCCTGCCCTTTGACGTGAAGAGAAAGGTGTGTGGAAGTCTCAGGGGAGAATCAAGAACAAACACAACCTGAATGCTCTAAGAGGAGCTATATACTGTGCATAGTGCCAGTCTGAGGTTCTGTGTGACTCTGTCTTGCTCATTCAGAGGAATTTCCATTCCCAGTCACTGTCTTCCTCTCCTCTGGGAAGTGGAGGAAACAAACCATGACTTAGAAAGGTGCAAACTACTGCAGAGTTCTCAATCCAAACTTAAAATCCAAATGTAAAAATTGCTCTTCTGTGACTGTTCTAGACGGCACAGATCATAGGGGCAGGAAAAGAGGTGGTTCTCTGCCAGTTAAGCTGCATGTGTTCCAAGTGCCAGAGCCCCAACAGACTGCAGGGCACAGCACTGGACCATGGCTCGTTGAGGGAGAGAATGTTCTTTGTTGCCAGATCCTCAATTTACACCGTAAACTCTTCCTTCCTGGGTCTGTTGGTTGCCTGCATTTCTAGAATGTGTTTGGTAAAAGAATTATATGGGTAAGACCTTGTAGTGGGAGGTTTCTTAGTCACTGAGTAGAGAGATATCATTGCTCCCTGTAGGAGGCATTCTTGGACCGGGGCAGGAGGTGCATTGTGTATTTTATTCTCTGCTGTTCCCTTCCTCATCAGGATTTCAAGGAGCAGGTAGTCCATCATGCTGCAACCATCTTCCTGATCAGTTTCTCGTACTGTGCCAATTACATCCGCATCGGAACACTGGTGATGGTGATTCATGATGCCTCTGATTGCTTCCTAGAGGTGAGCTCCACAACTTACCTGCCAGGCAAAGGCCGGTTAGCAATGGTGCTCTTCAGCCACAAGGGTGTCCTTCCATCTGGCACAACATGGGCCAAGCACAGGGGTGTTCCACAGATCCCTGGTGCTGATCTGCTGGCCCAGCCGAGGGTGCTCTGCAGACAGCTGGGCAGAGCCACAGTTACCTGCATGCAGGTTGGGTCGTACCTGTCTTGTTAGCCTCCTGCAGTATGTGCAGATGCTGTTCTATTGCTCTTTCTCCTTCCAGCCAACTAAGATATTCAATTACATGAAGTGGAAAAAAACTTGTGACAGCCTCTTCATGATCTTCTCAGCTGTTTTCCTCATCAGCCGCCTGGTTATTTACCCCTACACGTGAGTCTGCTGCAGTCAGGGGACATGGAAAAGCTGCCTTGGGAGAGACAGGATAATTATCTGGGTGCTGCAGCCTTTGCTTTTCAGGCCTGGAGCACAGGCTGAAGTGCCACATGGCTGTTGCACCTGCCTTGGGGGAAACAAGGGTGCTCTGGAGTTTACAGAGTCATCTTGAAGCCCTGAATGGTACTGCAGAGGAGGAGTCCTGGGTCTGTGTATTTTGGGTGGGCAACTGAGAGTTGGCTCACATGTGCTATAGATAAAAATGGAAATGGCTGATTGAAACTTCCTCTGCAGTCAGAACTTTCTGGGGCTTAATTATGGCCCTACTAACAACACGTTTTCCCTCCACTGCAATTCCCTCTCTTTTGCAGAGTGCTGTATAACACCTACTATTACTCCATGGAGATATTCCAACCCTTCTTTGGATACTACTTCGTGAATACTCTCCTGATAATTCTGCAGCTGCTCCATGTCTTCTGGTCCTGCCTAATTATACACATGGTCTACAAGTTCGTCCTCCAGGGCACGGTATGCATCACTCTGTAGTACCCTTTACATCATGTGGGGAGAGAGGGTCCACCTAGACTTCTTAAGAGTACAGGGGTCCATCTGGGATGGATTCCTTCTTGCCCTCATGAAATTTCATTTGTGCTTTTCAAACAGTGAGGTGAAAAGAAACTCAGTATTATTAGGGAAAGTTGCCCAGAACAACATCCAGATGGTGTTTGAGTACCTCCAAGGATGGAGACTCCATAACCTCTCTGGTCACCCTGTGCCAGTGCTCCAACTCCCTCTCAGTAAAACAGTGTTTCCTGATGTTCAGGGGGAGCCTCTTGTGCTCCAGTTTGTGCCCACGGCCTTTTGTGCTGTCCCCAGCACTACTGAGAAGATCCTGGGTCCGTCTTCACCCCTCCCATTCAGGTGTTGATCCACATTGACAACATCCCCCCGAGCCTTCCCTTCGCAGCCCAGGCAGTCCCAGATCCCCCAGCCTTTTCTCAGGGGAGATGCCCCAGTCCCTCCATGGTCTCTGCCCGGCGTGTCCGTGTCTCTGGTAGTGCTGGACACACCAGCTGGATGCCACACACTGGATGCCACACACTGGATGCCACCCCTGGCGCTCACCAGCCCAGCAAGGGCCGGGCACAGCAGTGCTCGGGTTCAAGTCAGTGCATGCTGGAACGTCCAGGACTTTCTTAGGGAAGCTGGTCAGCATCCAGCATGTTTTGGTGTCTGAGGTTGTTCCTCCCCAGGTGCAGGATTTCACTCTTGCCTTTGCTGAACTTCATAAGGCTTCTATCAATCCCTTTCTCCAGCCTTCCAGGTCCCTTGGGATGGCAGCACCATCCTAAGTGGCATATCAGCCGCTGCTTCCAGTTCTGTGTCTTCAGCAAACTTATTGAGAGTACACTTTTCCCCATCATGCAGATCATTAATACATGTGCCATATGGATTGTTATGGTGTTATAGATGTCTATAGAGAAGGTGTCCCTGTCTAATCCAGCTGCCCAGGCTCTTCTTGCAGGAGCAGAGGGAAATAGGCGTGCCCAAAGCATGATCCATTCCATACAGCACCTGGCAGTGCTATTCATCAGAAACAGAGAGACCAGAGATGATTATCTCAGCTGCAGCTGTGTAAACCAAAGTGAAATGCATCCCACATCCCACTCTTTCTGGCCTGTAGTATTTGCTGTGAGACCAAACTGCTGCTCAGCATGAAATTCTTCCAAAAATCAAAGCTATGACCTAATGACATTAGATTGGCCACATGCCAAGGACACAGTCCAGGGCTAACCAGTCAGTGCCTTGTGGGAACTGACCTCAGAGACCAGGATGACTTGTTTTATTAGTATTCAACCGAGGAATTCAATCTTATGGGAACTGAGAACAAGCATAAAAAGCTCATCTTCATACATATTGTCCCCATTTTCTTTATCTGCCTTCCTCTTTATCTGCTACCTTAAGTAGCACATAGCAAATTACGTGCAAATCGGGAAACAGAAACTTAACAGGGCAGAAAATGAAGACACAACTGAAGATGGCCTTTTATTGTTTTCCTAATTCTAGTGTGGGCTGAATTCCATTGCAGTTATTGTTGTGTAAAATGATGATGTAATAAATAGTTTTATTAGAAAGAAATGAACCATCAGGGAGGAAAATACTGACGCATATCCAGAATTTTTCCTATTTCATCTAAAAACCAATCTGCCAGATTTGATGTAAAAATATATTTGAGAACTTTCCGTATTGAGCAGTGAACAGCAAAAAATAGGAGAAAAAAAAATCATCCTAAACAGATCCGTCTCAGTGATGGTATTTAGTAGCCTAAAGCAGTATCAGCAAGAATACAGGACACTCTCCCCTTTTTGAGAGGCATGAAACTCTTGATCCAGTCAGAAATTCACGTTCTTCTCATGGGCCTTTCTGATCTCCAGTTTTCCTCTCTGGCTACAGGATTATCTTCACCACCTTCTCACATGATGTTCCCTAATCCCCAGTAATTAGAACTCAGCCTAGATCTTGCAGTACGAGTTTCATTCCTTCATACTGTATAGTTCCTTTGGGAATCTTGCCAGGTTTAAGGCCTCAGCCACATTCTCTGGCAGTGAATGGATACACATAGAAATGTTGACTATTATTTGTCCTTATGCTGCACATCCAGACTCCTGCAGATTTCCTGAACTGTCAATTTCCAAGTGGCCTGTTGTTCACAGCAGATAACACGTCCTTGGAGGCAATTTGAATTCAGTGCAAGTTTAGATTCTTAAAAATTCTGTCTGCATCTGGGGCAGTGATCTCTGGAAAGAGCATCAGACCAAATGGACTTCTCACTGTGGTTTGAGAGATTCCAAAAAGAACGGACAGAATAAATGGAGACTAAATGTCTGTGCAGAACTGAATGTGCCCTTGAGCAGTTTCCAAAGCTCAGGTCACAGAAGGAGTTTGCAGCTTTCCCTCTTTCCAACAAGGAGTGTGACACCATGAATTTTCCCCAGTTTTGACATCTTGTATGGCAGAGTAGAAACACCCTGAGAAGGCAGCAAGTGCTGGGTTGCTTTTTCTAAACTGTCATGTTATCACATGGTTTCTTTTTTTTCTTCTTTATAAGGCAATGAATTAAATACAGTCAAAAGTAGATTACAGGTCTCTAAGTCAATAGCAAGAGGAAAACCTGACCATAAAACTGAATGTAGTCAGCGTGGAGTGGCTTTGTGTTGAGCCTTTGATCTGTTTGAAAGCACATCCTTCCAGCCTGTCCCAAGCAGTGTTCTCAGCCTGCAGCCACCCACACCAAGTGTGGGCAGAAGTTGCTTCCTTGTCCCCTTTGAAAAATATAAGGAACTTGATTAACTGCCTCCCCATCCTCTCCCACGTGCTGATGACCAGGGCAGCAACATGGATCTTGTCAGGCTTGTCCTCAGTCCTGGGCAACTCTGGCTTGGTGCTGCTTTTCAGCAATTCCGTAGGTCCGAATGTTTATCAGGGTCATGGACAGGATTCCACTGAGGCTGAAATCAAAGAGACAGGGAGAATCTGCTTCCAAGGGTGATGCAAAAGCTGAGGGGACAGAGCAGGACTGTGCTGAGGGTGAGTGCTGAGGCAGCAGGTGCATATTCAGCCTGTGGCTCAGCAGGCACTGCTGCTTGTGCTGTGTTTGTCTTGCTTCTCACTTACCTGTTTTTGTAGATGGAAAAGGACATGAGAAGCGACACAGAAGAAAGCGACAAGGATGAAGAAAGAGACAAAACTAGGGAAAAGGAGAAAAACGGGATCACATATTTCAGCAAGGCCACAAGCAATGGTTACATCCAGAGGGGGGGGGCTGAGCCCCTGAACAGCAGAGCCCACCTCGCCAATGGCCACGCCAAGGACAGATAGCTCTGGCCACTGCTGCTGCTCTGGCCTGCAGTGAACACGGGCTGCCCTCTGTAGAAGCAGTTTTGCTCACTGTGTAGATAAAATGGAGTGCAATTGCAGTATCATAGCTGAATTCCTGCTTTCCACAAACAGAAGTGTTTGCAGTCAGTGATATTTGAAGGAAGTTTTCAGTCTTCTTCCCTCAGTAAAAGCTTACTATACGTTGTAGCCTTGAAACAGATAGAAAGGGATCAAAGCAGTTTGCCTTGTCTTAGACTGTACCATAGTTTTTGTCAAATGTTTTAATCTTGAAAAATACTTTAAAAGTAAAAACGTGGATAAACTCTGGCAGTGTCAAGTTTTACCCACCTAATGTTGTTTGATAGGAATCTGTTCAGCTGGATCAGCCTCTGAAGGCCCTGGCCCACAGCCAGTAATGATGTTGCCTAACAAGTGTGAGACTTCAAATCTTAACACTGGGACACTTTTTTTGAGAAGATAGGTACCCTGTAACATTTAGAAAATTAAAACTGAGCATAGTGAATTTAAAGCTTTGGAAAGATATAGGAGAAAACATGTTCTTCTCAAAGGAAGCACTCTGTGTGCCAATGACCAGTTTTGTAATGGTATGGATCTCAGTCCCTATTTGGGGTCAGCATTATTGCCTCAGAAGTGGGAACTCCCAGGCTGGAAGTTGGAAGAGCTGGAAAATCCAGGCAGCTGTTTGTCAACTGTGGGGTAATCCTTTAAACCCTTCTCGGAAGGAAACAGTCAGGAGAATGGAGGTGACAAGGAACTGTATCATCCAGAAGACAACACTGATTAAAATCCTCATGTTTTCACCTGGTGTGACTGGCACAGTGGGAAATGTTTACAGAGTCAGCTTGTGGCAAGAAGGGAATACATTTCCCCTGTCCTCAGAGGGAAAAGGATCCAGAGATCTGCTGAACTTTATGGAATAATGCTTTAACATGGCCTTCTAACTCTAGGGCCTTTGCCTGGGTGTATCAAGGAAGAGCAAGTGTAAAGCAGCAGTCCATGAAGTCATGATGCAATGCTGATTCAGTTTCTTTAGATGCCATATCTTGTATCCTGTATAGTCTTAGATTTTGGGTTCTGCAATCCATTAAAACATTTAAATCAGTATTACATGAATTAGGTCAATTAATCTATGAAACCAAAGTATTAACAGATTCACTGTAATGACTGCAGGGACTTAAACTGCCAAGGCCATGCAGACACCTCTCTCTGTGCCCAACTACAGAGGAATAGGACATGGACCAAGGATATGCCTTATTTGAGGAGGTGGTGCACGTTTAAATTAAAAGGCAAGTGACAGCATGGAAAGACAAAAGGGTTTTCATCAATCCACTCAGGTCACCTGAGGTGTGACTGAGAAAGATTTGCTTTGAGCTTGTGTGTGCTCATCTTCGGTTTCAGTCAAAATTCATTTGGATAATTGGATTTCTAAACTGGAATTGGATAATTTCAGAGGGGAAAAGTTGTTCCAGCACAGGTAATTCCAGGGCAGTAACATGCTGTGGGAAGAGAGCATCTGCTCCTGCATTGTCATTTAAGCCCATATTTGCTGAAGGTAGTTTGTTTCTGGAACCTTGAGCTAACTGGAAGTTGGAAGCAGGTGTTCTGTGCCCTGTGAACTGAGTGCACAAATCCTGCCCCTCTGCAGGCAGTGTGCTCAGGAGGGATGGTTATATATCATTTTGTACTACTGAATGTAAACATTCTTTATAAATAACTTTTAAAAGGTTTGATTGTCTGTGCTCTTTTCTACTTCTTTAACTCCCAGGAGGTAACCTGGCTGGCTGCACCTTGCAGGTGGACATGTGGTAAGGGAGACACGTGTGGGTGCCACTGCCAAGGGGACAGTGTTGCACACCCAGGACATGCAGCCACACTGAGCTGTGCCAGCAGAGAACTGCAGCTGCCTGGTCTGTCTCCTGTGTGCTAATGCTGTGTTCAGCCCTGGAACAGGGGAAAGTGTGGAACACCCCTGCAGTAGACCTGGGGGCAGGCCAAGTTCCTTAGTACTGCCATGACAGTGGCAAGTCCAAGATGGTAACACTGGGGAGGTGTTTTGGCCTTGCAGAGATAGGAGAAGAGAAATTAACGTCTTTTTTTTTT
>VXBX01000223.1:4657-18985 GCA_013400415.1 Scytalopus superciliaris | reverse complement strand
TTTTTTTTTTTGGTGAGGTTTTAGAAGGCATGGGGAAAATCCCTGTTGTAAAATCATACCACCTCCTCTCCCTGAAGCAGAATGGTTCCCAGAGTCTGCACAATGCTCAGTGGAGCTAATGTATGTTGATGCCTGCTGGATTTGATCTGATTTACTGTGCCCTGGAGATTGACATAAACTTGTTAGGAGGCAAATCTGGTTGTTGTGAAAGGACACAGCAATGATACAGAAGAGCTGTTGAACTTGAGTAAGTTACTGAGTGCTGCCTTTAGCTGAGGAGTTGAGCACCACAGTCATGAGTCATCGGGGTAGATCAGCTGCTGAATTTGTTCTCTTGCCATCTACTTGCTAAGGCTTAAAGAAGCTCTTTGTGCATTCAGCTTCCTCCTCACACTACTCCACCTTCTCTCTTTACATCTGCTCCAGGCTTGGGAAGCTTCTCAGTGGTGTGTTAGTGTTTTTGGATTCAGTATCTCCACTCCCACCCCTCTCTACACTGGTGGCACCACAGCCCCCCACACAGAGCAGCTGCTCTAGAAAACCTGCAGCAAGGCTATCACTTGTCTGCTGAGAAACCCAGAATCACAGAATCATTTAGGTTGAAAAAGTCCTCTGAGATCATCAAGTCCAATCTGTGACCAATCCCCACCTTGTTCACCAGCCCAGAGCACTGAGTGCCATGACCAGTTGTTTCTTGAGCACGTCCAGGGATGGGGAATCCACCACCTCCCTGGGCAGCCCCTTCCAGTGTTTAACAACCCTTTGCATGAAAAAATTCTTCCTGTTGTCCAACCTGAACCTCCCCTGGCACAGCCTGAGGCCATTTCCTTTGGTCCTGTAACTTGTTACCTGGCAGAAGAGACCAACCCCACCTTGCTACAACCTCCTGTCAGGGAGTTGTGGAGTGATAAGGTCACCCCTGAGCCTCCTTTTCTTCAGGGTAAACAACCCTGTTCCCTCAGCTGCTCCTCATAGGACTTACTCTCTAATGGAGAGCTCCCTCTCCAGATGGAGCACTGGGCACCACAGCAGGGCCTGGCCCCTGTTTCCCCTGTACCTTTATCCCCTGTGTGCACAGAGATGTGCATCACACATAATGTTAGTGAGCAACTGTGGGACATGAGACATCCAGCTCCAGCTGAGCCACAAATAAAAGAGCATTTACTCATGCTCCCAGGCTGCTGTGTGGTGGGTGAGCCAAGGTCTGGCACAGTGTGGCCTCCAGGCTGGCACCTTGGCTGTGCTAGCCCAAAATTATGGCTGATGTGAATCTGCTGACTCCAGTAGACCTGGACAGCTGGTGCCATTTTGGATCTTTGTTTAAGAGTAATTTGGTTCAGTTGTTTCCCTCCCCCTGCACACTTCCAGAAAATTTCAGAGATCTGCACCCACCACATTTTTTCACTGAGACATGTATGCCCAAGGGAACCTTTCCTTGGATGGCTGCACTTGGAACGACGTTGCTTTTCCCATTCTCACAGGTACAGCAGATGCTGTGCCTGCAGGTAAGGGCAAGGCCTTGTTCAAAAAGCTGGTCATGTCTAAACAAGGGAAAGGACCTGTAACTTTGGCAGATGAATGTGGGCATGTGATAAAGCAGGCCAAGAAATATCCTGAGAAACAACTTGAAAGGCAATACCAGTCTCTGAAACATTGGCTGGAGACTGCTGGAGTCGGAGATGATGGGGGCAGACAGCAGGAACACTGGGATGGGTCAGGTTCGAGCCAGGAAGTGCTGTGGGCTGCCCTGTATGGCTTCCCAGCTGAGGTGCTTAGAGGGGGTCCAACACCCAGCATCTTGCTGGGGCCACATTCCAAGAGGATCCACCTCAAGCTGAGGGGTGAGAAGATGTTACCTGGCACTCAGCCTGACTGAGTGAGGAACAGCAAACCTTTAGCCATCTGGCAGGAGGAAATTTGTACTAAGGAGAATTCAGCTACCAACTGTGGAATGTCATATTTTTGTTTCAAATCATCTTGTTATCAGAAAAATTTAAGGTGATTCCAAATGGGAATGTAAGGAGTTACAGCCCTCTGTTGTCTGACTGGCCACAGCGATAGAAAGTATAATATGTGATGGAATTTTTGTAAATAACTATGAACATAATAGGAAAGAGTCCCCATGGATGGTCTGCAGGGAAGATATGTCTCACTCTGCTAGATTTACTCCAAGGAGCTGGTGAGCACATGCAGCAGAGAGAACCTACTGCCTGCTCACCTCTGCAAAGGCATTCAGAAAGATCCCTCACCAGCCCCAGGAACCCACCTGAGGTGACCGTGAGAGACCAACACAGACTGTTTGCAGCTGTGTATTATTGCAGGTGCCCCAAACAGGGAGGGACAGGCAGGTGGCAAAATCAGCTGATAATGAATGTTTCTGGTGATGGTTTTGCAGCCTGAGAATGAAAAGCCTGATAGAAAGAGGGGGCAAGAGAGATGCCCCTGCTGACACTTTCCCCAGGTAGGGACTTCAGTCATTCGTGCAGCAGAGTGTAATTGAAATCAGCCACCTCCTTGACACCCACTAAATTACTGTCTTGTACTAGGACATCTTACCCCACCTTCAAGCTCACAAACAGGTCAGAACAAGTGATGCTATTTCACCTAGTCTGTCATATTCATGGGATTGAGCAAGAGGTGGGGACAGTATGAGCTGTTGAGCTGGGAATGCTGATTTATCAGTGAGCTCTATGCACTGTTGTTACCCGCTTGCTGCAGCAGCCTCTGCTTTCTGTGCCCCCCGTCTTGACCAGAATGGGAGTGTCAGAGGGGTTCTGGCACCATGAATACTGGCTGCCACCTGGAGCTACCTGGGAAGACTTGAAGGAGTCTGCAGACATACAGTACCCACAGCCTCAGGACCTCCTGCTCTGCATCCCTGGTGCCCTGCTTTTGATCTTTGTCCGATGCCTCTTTGAAAGGTGAGTGTAGCACCTCTGGTTTCACCTGTGTTGGTTGAGACACCATCCAGTGCCTTGCAGGATTGCTGCAGAATAATCCTTACCTGCCTCCTGACCACAACATAATATGTTTATAGGGGATTAACCCCAGAAATACTGAATCTCTCTGCTTTTCATGGCATATGGTATTTGTGTGGCAGCCCTTTGGCCTGCCCTCCCTCTCTCCTCTACCTGTAACATAACCTGTACCAGCAAGTGTGAAAAGACAAATCCATCATTCAGTCGCACCTCAGCTGTGGGTGGAGGGTCCCTCTGGAGAGAGTCCAAGTGCAAGCTTGCAGCACAGAGAAGGGATTTACTGGATGTTGGGAGTCCCCAGCAGAGATAGGGTTCAGCCTGATCCTAGAGATTGCTCCTGAAGGTTCTATGTGAGCCCCCTATCCCAGCACAGAGGCAGGAGGAGGGGGTGACCATGCCCCTTAGAATTCGTTGTGGGACCACTTTGCTCACACCACCCCTTGTCCAGGTCTTCCCTGCTTTATCCTCCAGACAGCAGGAGACCCCAGTTCAGGCAGGGGTGATGCACTCCAGTGTCCCAGCTGTAGGCACTCCACCCCAGAGGAGCCTGGGGACCAGCTGGCATCTCCCCAGGATTCATGTGTGGAAATGAGGCAGGTCCACATGGCTCATGCCAGCAGATGGATTCAGATGGGGCTTTTAGCCCCTTTTCCAGGAACAAGGACTGACACATGGGGAGGTGCTGACCAGCCCTCACACACATGGGAATCCGGTGGGTCAAAGCAGGGCCGTGCCAGTGTGGGAAGAGCTGCTGGGGCAATTCCTGCCAGGTAGTGCAGGACTGTGGACTGGGACATGAAACAGCAAAGCTGTGCTCAGAAAACCTGTCTTAAGCTGGGATAGGGACTCTGTCCCGTCCTCTGGAGGAGCTGGGGAAGCACTGGCTCTTGCCTGCAGTGTGGAGCTATGTGAGAAGATGTGGCAGACGGGGGCTGTAGGAAGAGCCAGAATAAATTCCAGGGTTGTGAAGTCTTCCCTCAAAAAAGTGAGGGCTTGTAGCGCTTGCCTGACTTCTTAGAAACAACATGATTTAGAAAGCAGTGCCTCCCACTAAAGCTTTCCTGGGATTTCCTGCAGGAAGGAGCATGTTCCGTCTTTGGCTCCTGCTGCAGCCACTGGTCAGGTATCCTGGCCACAGAGCACATGTGACACTTGGGCACTTGCAGGCTGGTTTCGTGGTATAGTCTGGACTGCTCCGAAATGGAGTGAAGGAGAGCAGCACACACTCCAGCTCAGAGACAGGCTCTGTGTCTCAGTGCCTCAGCAGAATTAATTATGGCATACTTAGCAGTGGTTACTGTGGTCCCCCCTCCACAGCCAGCACTCTCACCTTTGCTTTGGAGCCACTGTGTGTCTCTGAGGAAAGACAGGGGCACCGGGCTGTGTGTGCCATGGGGCAGCCCTGGGTGCCCGGGCTGTGGGTGCAGAGCTGGGGGTGTGAGCCCTGGGCAGGACATCACACACAGCACGGTGCTGGCACCACTGTCCTCTGCCTCTGGCACGGCGCTGCTCTGCCCAAACTCTTTCCTCTTGCAGGACTGTGGCTCTGCCCTTGGGCAGGGTGTTGGGTGTGAGTGACAAGCGGAGGCCCAAAGTTCAGACCAATGCCACACTGGAAGGCTTCTACGTTCTGGTGAGCAGAACCCCAAAGAAGGTGAGTGCCCCCTGTGTCCCGTTGTCCCAAGAGTGCAGGCAAGCAACACCTTATCTCTGTACAGGTACCCCAGGCCAGCTAAACTCACCTCACAGTCAAGGTAGTTACTGCTACTTACACTTCCAGCAAAAGATATTCCAGATATTCCAGCATCTTCCAATATGTCCAACAGCTGCAATCCCAGCACCTCCTGACCTGCTGTGTGTCAAACACAGGGGAGCTGTGATTGCTGCTGGCTCTGGCAAGAAGGCAGCCATCACCCCTTTGGGCAGAGTGTGCCAAGGCTGCTTCTTTTTAGCAGAACTGCAAGTCCTTCAGAATCACAGAATCATTTAGGTTTGAAAAGCTCTCTCAGATCATTGAGTCCAACCATTAACCCAGTGCTGCCAAGGTCACCATGTCCCCAAGTACCACATCTACATATCTTTTAAATCCCTCCAGTGATGGTGACTCCACCACTGCCTTGGGCAGCCTGTGTCAAGGCTTGAGGTATTTCCAATCTAAACCTGCCCTGGCCCAACATGAGGCCATTTCATGTGGTTCTACCCTCCTGTCAGGGAGATGCAGAGAGCAGAAAGGTCCCCCCTGAGCCTCCTTCTCTCCAGGCTGAGCCCTCCCAGCTCCCTCAGCTGCTCTTCATCAGACTTGTGCTCCAGACCCTTCCCCAGCTCCATTCCAATCCCTGGACATGCTCCAGCACCTCAATGTCTTTCCTGTCATGAGAGGCCCAGAACTGACCACAGGATTTGAGGTGGTACCTCAACAATGCCCAGCACAGGGGGACAGTCACTGCCCTGCTCCTGCTGGCCACACTATTACNCTGCGCGCCCAACTATTACTGGTACAAGCCAGATGTCTTTGCCCTTCTTGGCCCCCCGGGCTCATGTTCAGCACCCCCAGGCCCTTCTCCCCCAGGCAGCTTTCCAGCCACTCTGCCTCAAACCTGGAGCATTCCAGGGGGTTCTTATGACCCAAGGGCAGGACTGGGCACTTTGCCTTGTTGACCCTCACACAATTGGCCTTGGTCCATCGATCCAGCCTGTCCAGTTGCCTCTCTGGGCCCTTCCTGCCCTCCAGCAGATCAACACTCCCACCCAGCTCAGTGTCATCTGGGAACTGACTGAGGGTGCCCTTGATCCCCTCATCAAGAGCATCAATAAAGATATCACACGGGACTGGCCTCAGAACTGAGCTCTGCAGGGGTTTTAAAAATAATTTTTGACTTAAATCTGTATGAAGCTTTGTCAAATTAATTTTTAAAATGCTCCTGAGCTCATATTTCCATTCATTTTAATCACAGTTTATAAACCTTAAGTCTATGTAGTGTTATTTGGAATTCATGCAGAAAAGGAGGATGTTGGAGTTGATGTCTTTGAGCCTGTGACTGTGCAGCCACTCCGACAGCTGGGTGGTTTTGGTGACATTACTGAGTGGATTATGTACCTGTTTCTTTATCATGACAAGCTGAAACTTCTTTTATCTTCAGGTTTGTTATCTGTAGCTGATAATTATCAGTCATAATTGTATCAGAGTTGGAAGAAAATATATTTAGACCTTTATGGCCAGACACTGCATCCCATTGTGTACAGCTGGCAAAATTTAACCAGGGAGAGGCTGTGCTTATTTCTGAACCTGCATTTAGATATGTCTGAATTGGAGTTTTAAAATGGCCAAAATTGTCCAGGTTGATACAATTTTTTCCCAAGGAAAGGTGTTCTTTGGGGAAAGGCAGAGAGGTGGAGGCAGCCCATGGGAACACACAGCTCTCCCCCTCACACAGGGGCAGCAGCCTCCAGGAGGCTCAGTCCTGCCTTCCTGCTCTGTTTTCCAGGACGACCTGATTTCCCTGGCCAAGCAAAGTGACCTGCCTATCAGAGAGGTGGAGAGGTGGTTCCGCCACCGGCGGGCCCAGGACCACCCCAGGCTGACCAAGAAGTTTTGTGAGGCCAGGTAGGTGAGTCAGTGGAGGCTTTTGGTGATGGAGGCTCCCAGCAGGTCTGCACATCATCACCACCCTCTGTCCTTATCCTTACCCCAGACACGCCCCCAGGGGAGCCTGTTGGCAGCTGTGGCTGCAAGCGGAGCCTCCTCTTCCTCTCTCTCTCCCCTTTTAACTTTAAAGAGTTAAAGTTGCCTCCGCAGAGTCTAATGGTCTTAATAGAAAACAGGTTTAAATCTCAGATGCTGAAAGAATTTTGAGCACCAAAGCCATTTTCAAAATGCATTAACTTCTTCTCAAGCTGATCTTGCTACAAAATTAAATTTTAAGATATTCTCAGCATGGATCGTTGGGCATAAAGTAAATCCATGAAGTGCAGTTAGGCAGTGTAAGCCATGATCAGAGGGAGGCAAAACCTGAAAAACACCAGAAAGCACCAAAATCTTAATTCCTTTTCCTCAAGCTGTTAGCTCTCTTACATGAAATCTTCCTGCATATCTCAGTAACACATAGAGTCAGAATGGAGAGAGGAGTCATTAAGTGCCTTGATTAAAAGAATCAGATTATCTCTGGTTCTCACCTTGAGCTTTAATGCTGTATGTACACAAAGACCCCCATCAGGTAAGAGATCTACTCTCCTTCCCCCTCTGAAAAATAAATTATTCAGTGCTTGAATCCTGTTATTATTCTTTTCAAAAAGCATATTCTCCCCCTGAAAGCTCATTCAGTGCTCCATACTGCAGCATTTCTGAGGAAGGTAAAAAAATCCCAGTATTCCTGGACCATCACTGGGAAAAATTAGGTGCCTTCCACAGGCTGGGTTGTGTAAGCATAGGTGATCTACAAATACCACATAACAAAAGGAGGCAGGGAGAGGCATCTTGGTAGTCTTGCTGCATCCTCTTTAACACTGATAGAGTGCACAGGGAATCTGGGCACAGCAGAGCCTGGGTGGGCACTGGGTACCCCCTTGCCTTTACTGCACATGCTTGCTGTGCCAGCAGAGCTGAGATTCTGCGAATTCCTGTCCCAACCAGCATGGGTTCCCTGTGGGCATCCTGGGCACAGCCTAGGGAGCTAGACTCTGGAGGAGGTCTGAATTCCTTGTTTTCTGTTTTAGCTGGAGATTTATATTCTATTTCACCTCATTCTTCTCTGGACTGGCTCTTCTCTATGATGTGAGTATGTGAGCAGGGTGATGCTGTGAAGTGACACCTTTGAAGGGTTCCTTGTTCACTGCAAATGAAGCTGATGGTCCCAGGTCACTCCAAGGAGCCCATCCCAAGAAGATGTGTGGCCATGGTTGTATGTCCAAAGCCAAAGAAGGACAAATTCAGTGGTATGGAACAGAACGATCCCCAGTTCTGATCCAGAAGAACAGTCCCCCTTTCCCTTGCTGGACCTGGCTAAGTGTCAGTGATGTTACTATGCTGTTCTTGTCTTAAATCCTTGTGTAAGTGCTTCACCACAGACACCCCCACATAGCTCTTGCATCTCAGACAAGAACAGACTCTGCCCTGACTCTGGCTGCTGCCCATTGCCTATCAAGACCCTTTGTGTAATATCCTGTGCCTTCACAAATGACTTTGTGCATTTTGCCAACCCCTTTTTCCAAAGTTCAAAGCCAGATTGGATCTAGCCTGAGCACATGAGTTCTTGCAGTATTTCTTCCCCTGGTTAGTACCTGCCATTAAAAGGCTATGATTTCTTACTGCTGCCTTCTCTCTGCACAGAAGCCCTGGTTTTGGGACCACACCATGTGCTGGTTGAAATTTCCACAACAGGTGAGCAGCAAATACATGGAATAACAGGATAATTCATACTGGAAGAGAAAGAAGAATGTTTCCCATCCAACCTCCTGCTCACAGCACTCAGCTGTGGGATCAGATCAGGTTACTCAGGGTTTTCTCCAGTTTAGTTTTGAAAACATTCAAGTATGAAGATGGTACAACCTTGTGATGACAAGCTTTATCCTTATAACTCCTTATATCCACCTGTCTTGCTTCAAAACCCCTCTCACCCTCACATCATACATCAGGACAGCTTGGCTCCATCTGCTTAACAAGCTCCTCACAGGTGCTCCATGTGAGCATGGAGAGCTCTGCCCTAAGCAGATCCCTCTTCTCAGGTGAGTTTCTCTGTCACCCAAGCCTGGCTGAAAGTGCCTCTGTGTGTGTGTAGCTACCAAAGGGACCAGGTGATCAGGACATCTGACATCTCGAAGTGGAGATGGAGATGAGGTGTCTGACCCCCTGAAGAGGGGAGAGCCCAGCAGTCCCTCTGCAGGCTGGGCAGGGCTAGTCCTGGCTTTGGACTTGCTTGTCAGTGCATCAGCAAATGGTTTGGTCACTGGGAACAGGAACATTTAGGCATGACCAAGACCTGCTGTCTCAAACGTAGGCTGAATGAAAGGGCTTTGCCTAGGAAGACCCTTCCCTCTCCTGTCCCTGAGGGCTAGGCAGGGCTGTCATGCTGCCTGTTGCTTGTCTTGCAGCCTCTCCCACCTGCGTTGGGCTGGTTCTACCTCCTGGAGCTCTCCTTCTACTGCTCACTGGTGGTCACCCTGCCCTTTGATGTGAAGAGGAAGGTGAGTGACAGCAGCGTGACCACAATCTGCTGGCTTGGTCAGCCCCCACCATGAGTCTGTCCCCTCCTGCTGTCAGCTCTCCAGGGGTGCAAAGGAGAAGGTCTTTGTGCTGCTGTGAAGACCCTTGAGCACTGGCCCTTCAGCTCTTGATTCCCACCACTGCACCTTGCATGGCATGGCCTCTCTGCCTGTTAGGGCTTCACACCTGGCCAAAGGACAGACATTGGGTGGACATGGCATCACAGCCCTTCCCAGCTCTGGTGTCAGGTGCTGCTGCCTGCACCTGAGGGCTGTGTCCTCCTCATGGGGGGGACTGGGCTGCTCTGATGAGGGTCCTGTAAACACATGTGTGACTTCTGCAGCATGGGATGAGGTGACCTCCTGAACCGTCCTGGGCCCAGCATCCAACCTTGCCCTCACCTCGTTCTGCAGTGGAGGCTGCAGAGCTGTAGTACAGTGGGGCCACTGATGCCTTGTGGGGTGTTTGACATGACCTAGTGAGGCAGCAGCATGCAGGAACAGGTGCTGCCAGGTCAAGGTAAGACTCACAGTCTCCCTTCTCATGCCAGGACTTTAAGGTGCAGATCATCCACCACATCGCCACCATCACTCTGATCGTGGTCTCCTACTGTGCCAACATGATACGGTTTGGGGTGATGGTCATGGTGGTCCACGATGCCTCCGATTACATTTTAGAGGTGCGTTACACTCACCTGGAAATAACAGAATCACAGAATGGTTTAAATGTGAAAGGACCTTAAAGCCCATCTCACTCCAACCCCCTGCCATGAGCAGGGACACCTCCCACTAGACCAGGGATGGGCCAGTCACAGCTTCTCTGGGCAACTTGTGCCAGTGCCTCACCACCCTCTGAGTAAAGAATTTCTTCCTGACATCTAATCTAAATCTCTCCTCTTTTAGTTTAAAACCATTGCCCATGTCAAAAGTTGCTCTCCCAGTCTCAGTCCCAGGTCTGTGGGCAGCACTGGGAACTGTGCACGTTGCCACACATGGCACATGTCAGTGTGGTACCCCACGACTGGCACACATGTACTTCAGTGACACACTGAGGAAGGGCCAGACCTACTGCTCTTGGGGAAAGGTAACACAAAAGGACTGGGACACATCCACATAAGCCTGGTGACCCTTGCAGGATGTGGGAAATCCCTCAGAGAACACAGGCACAGGGGACATGCAGCAACGTTTCTCTACAGCTGGCCAAGATGCTCCATTACGCGAAATGGCAGCGGGTCTGTGAAGGCGCCTTCGTTGCTTTCGCTGTGGTTTTCATCGTCTCCAGGCTTGTCATTTTCCCATTAATGTAAGTCAGGTTTTGCTGTTCTCTGAAAAGCTGTTGTGCACTGTTTGAGCTTCTGGAGTGGTGACCCTCCATGCTGAGGAGAGGAAAGGCAAAGAACAGGACAGAACAGGTAAGTTCAAATATTAATTCCACTGGAATGGAGGAACTCAAGGGTAAACAAAACAACAGGGGTTTAACTGTATTAATTAATTATCTCTATGAGTTAATCTAGAGCCACAGCCTTTACCCCTCCATTCCCACACTCTCACCATCTCTCCTAGGCAGGAACTGTCTTTCACCAGGGGGCTCATCATGCTGTGATGAGATGTTTACATGCAGCCAGAGAGGATGATTTCTCATGAGCTATTATGGCACTAGGAATGGTTTAGGATGTCTTTCTCTGTCCTCCTAAAGCCATTCCTACTACAGTCTGAAGGTAGTCCTTCTTCTTTTTCACTCCTGCTCAAGACCTGGTGTGACTCTTCCAGTGTGTAGGAACTGACCTCCATCTGTTGAAAACACTGGTCTCTATGAGAGAAAGAAGGTGCACGCTGTACTGGTTAGAATTTCACAGGAATTTCTTTGCAGACTAAGAAAGGCTACAAAGCTTAAAGGCCTATTAAGATAAAATTATTATAGAAACAATAGCACAGTTTAAGGTGACCCACCACTTACTTGAAATAATATAAGAAAATCATGAGTACAAGCTAGGAATTCAGGAGGTGGAATACTCTACGTGCTGGGAGGGCATTGGCAATGATTCCTCCAGAAGCCACATGCAGGCCACCAGTCTGGGAGAATAACTTTTGCATACACACATCTGACAACCCTCCCAGCCTTTAACTGTGATAAAGTTCTTCCTCTTTCTTTACCACTGCCAAGTTGCTGGAAAAGCTGATTATGGTTAACTTCCCATAAACTTGTCCCACAGCACTTGAATTATCATCTAAGCACTCTGTTTTCTTTTAAACCAAACATTTCATTTGTTACACTTTGAAGAATTTTTAAAATAGGACATGCTATACACACATAGCTGTCCCATGTCCCTGCCCCAGCCCCACAACAGCACCGAAAGATGTTGAGTTTTGAATTTTGGTTGTGCTGCCATTTAGTCTGGATGTTTGTGAGGCTGACTTTGTATGTATGTTGTCCTCCTTTCTGTTCCCATCACTGAGGATACAGACTTTCTGTGACTTCTGCTAAAAACAATGACCCTGCCTAACTGCTCATCTGTACCCTCAACTCTTCCCTAGCTTCAGTTTAAAAAAAAAAATGTATAATATTACTACTTAAGTACTAGTGGTACCCTTATGGCTTCATTTTTGTTCATTGTTCCTCTCCAGACTTATTTTAGGAAAAATGTTGCCAGTTCCTGCTTCTCTGAGGAGCATTGCGGGTTTCTGATAACTGATGTGTCTGCAAAGCCTTATCACATCACTGGTGATTTTAGGAGTGAGCTTCAGCAGGTCCTCTGGAACATGGGGCATGCTTTGAGAGAGCTGGGCAGAGGGTGAAGCCTGATGGAGCTCAGCCCTGCCCTGGGGGCACACCAGCCAAGTCATTTCCCAGAAAGACATTTCACCCTTGTAAGTGAGGACACTTGGCCTGCTTTGGTCTTGTGTCTTCTGACTTGCCTCTCCCTCTCTTTCCTGCAGTGTATACTATTACTTTGTGACCAAACTTCCACTGTTCCCAGTAAGCTGTCTGATAAATGCTTTCCTGGTGATCCTGCAGTTGTTACACATTTTCTGGTCCTATCTGATCATCCGGATGATCTTCGGTGTCATCCTCCTTGGTGCGGTATGGAAAGTCTTTGTCCCCTTTGTGCCCCCACCACTCGTGAGAGACCATGACATCCAGGGTGATGCTGTCTGCCTGCAGGGCAGGGGTGGCAGAAATGGCACTGCCCAGCAAACAGCCCCAGGGCTCCTGAAGGCACGTGCTGGGAGCTGTGTGGGTACCTCAGCTCAGAGACATCAGGGCAGGAGCTCACTTCTGGTGTGAAGCTGTGTCCTAGTGACATGGGAGCCACCCACAGTCCTCTCTCCTCACTGCCCCACAGCTTCTCAGTATGTGGTTTGGGAGAACAGGAATCTGCTGGTGGAGTAAGGAAGGAGCAACCCAAGAAAGCCTGGCAAACAGCATGCTGTGTATTTGCATCTCTGAGTTTTGGATGCCTTCCCCAGGGTCTCGGTGCATGCCACAGCTTGTGCAGAGATCACTGGGAGAGCTCCTGGCAGCAGAGAGGGCAGATCCCTGGTCTGACTTGCCAGCAGAGAGCACCATGGGAGCATCTGGGAATTCTTATGAAAGCTTTGGGAATCTGTGTCCAGAAAAAAACCCCACAGTGCTGGTGTTAGGCCTTCAGCTTACCTTGAACTACCCTTTTATCAGAAGTAAATTACAAGAAAAAGCAGTTTTCCTGAGGAAATGATGGAGGATATGCTCATTGAGGTTGTAGAGGATTGCAAAAGGAGAGGCCCAGTCCATATGCTCTCGGGACAAATATGTGTTGACTTTCACAGCTTCAACAGTAGTAAATTGCACAGAAAAATATAAGGAATAACTGTATGTAGAATAAATACTAACTTATTTTCAGAAGGTCATATTACAACAACATTATTAAGGTTACAAAAAGAAAAAAGCATTCAAAAGTTAGGTGAAACCATAACAAAGTCAACCTCTGACAGCTTGAGTCAATCTCCCAACAGTTGCAGCAAATGATCACACCTGTTATTTTTATTTTAGGCAACAGGTTAAGCCCCCAGGGCTGTGACTGAAAACTGGACTAGTCCTTTCATATATACCATGATAGAGGTTTTGCAGCTCATTTAAACTGACTTTCTCTTCTTCAGAAAAGACAAGATGCCAGAAGTGACACGGAGGAGAGTGATGGGAGTGAAGCAGAGGAGCTGGCAAAGCACAGAGAATAACCCGGGGCTCGCTGCAGGAGCCCGGCAGACTCTGGAACAAGGGAAGGCTGAACAGGAGCTGGGGGAGAGGCCAGACAGGCTCCCAGATGCTTCACCACAGTCTGCCTGAGGCAGCATCCAGTGTCTAGGTGGAGGAGAATTCCTTCATCATATTTATAGGCAGTTAAGTCACTTCAGGAGATATTTTCTGCAATTCTCATGTCAGGACTATTCTTTTACTACTACTCTATGATCCTTCATGTTGGAAAAAAGGGGCCTACCAGCCAAAGGAGAAAAGGAGTTGAACAAGCTGCACAAGTTATTACACCTGTCTGTGATTATCTCAAAGTCTTCCCAAAAGATTAATGAGATAATTACAACTGTGAAAGATTTAAATGATTTGCAATTTCAGAAGACAGTGGCAATCATTAGCAGTCACCTCAGGAAATGAATTGCATGTGAAAGGTGCTGGCTTAAGTGGCTGTTATGGATTTAAAATCTTGGAATTTTTCTTTCATCTACCAACCCTGTGCCTCAGAGGGATCACCTCCTTTCTCTTTTTTTTTTTCAACCATGGAACCAGGAAAGAGACTGCCTGCCCCATGGGAAAAAGAGTTCCACCTGGCCCCCTCATGAACTGCTAACAATGGATCATTTGCAGTAGCTGCCTGAGGCACACCCGACTCCTCAGGCTACAAGCTGGGAGTTTGGGAACTCCTGTAAGATAAGAAAGGTTTCCTGTCTTCACCTCAGTGACTCAGTGTGATAACGCCCCTCTGGAGAGCCATCAGCACCTCCACACCCAGCCTGAGGGGTCATGTCTGCTCATGGGCCATCAGGGATTCCAAAAATATATCAGAGTGTAAATCACCCATTGTGAAACTCCCCGCCCTGGGGGAGGTACTGGGCACTCCCACCTGAGCCTAAGCACATATAAACTGGGGTTTTGGGACTGGTT
>VXBX01000221.1:628897-678539 GCA_013400415.1 Scytalopus superciliaris | reverse complement strand
AACACAGAAAGAACTGTGCCTCGGCAGTACCGCCTGAGGTATTTCCATTGTGTCTTTTGTGACCGGACTTGCCTATCACGCATTTGGCCTTTTTAGCCACCAGTGTGCTTGCAGCAAACATGGGTAGAGCCCTTCCCAAATTTTTGTTCACGAAGCCTAGCCATGATGATGAATCCTTCAGGAGACACATGTGCAAATACATGTAAGGACATAGCTCCTCAGTAGGCTGCAATAAATTGGATAACAAAATTACTGCATATTCTTCTCCCACATACTCTCCTTCATCCTTTTTAGGAGTAACAAACATAATTACATAGAGTGCCTAGCTACATACATTATAAAAATATTATGAAAAAGTAATTCAACTAAGTTAATAGAGTCCACCTAAAAGAAGAGTTCACCTTCTCATAGAAACCAGATATTTTATGAATACATTTTGACATCATATTATGTCAAAAAACTTGTCGATCCAAATAGGTTTAATAATTAAATAAACTGTTTCACATCCCAGTAATATCTCTAACCTTTTATTATTAAGCTAGAGTCTGTGATTTATGTGTCTTTCTTAATCTAGACTCTGGGATCACACACTGTATGTTGTACATAAAGTATTTTACTTACTTTTAGATATCTGATATTTCCTTCCTTATAAAAGCCTCTAAACCTAAAATTATTCTCCTCACCTGACAAAGAGCACTGAAATATGTATTTAGGCTACCAAAACTATATAACAGTTTTAACAAAGTTTTCAATTTCTGTGGAGTGTTGGAAAATGGGAAAAAAGGACCTGAGCAAGTGAGTCTAACACTCCTTAAATATAACATCCTGCTTTTTCACTGATGCAGTGTGGGACACACATTCACTTCCTTCTACCACAATGAAGCTAGACAGATGCAAATATCTAGTAAACCAACAGCAAGTTATAAAAGCAATCATACACACCCAAGAACATCTGCTGGATTTTATCTTTTCCAAGCAAGGTCCTTCCCACCACTTAAAGCTTTGTACACCCCAGGTCCACATTACTGCTTTAAACAAGCTTAATTTTGCCCTGGATTAGACCTGGTGTGTACTGAACAAATGTATCACTATACAATATCCTTAAAATTCACAAAAGCATTTTATTGACCACAAAATTTTTACTAACAATTCTATACAATATATCCTATTTATTCCTGCTGTGGAGTGAAGTCCCTGAAGAATACATTTTTTAAGTACTTTGGCATTTAGGTTGTTTTCCAAGGCACAGAACTATTTCTTAGTTTTTTAGAGATCCTAGTGTTTGCACCATGAAGCAGGTCCTGATGGCAAACCAGCAGCTGCTAAGATGGCATTGAATTATTGCTCTTCCCCCAAAATTTATAATTCCTAGTTGTGACGTTTTCCCAACCCCTGCTGTGTGTGTGCATGTGTATGTTTTCAAAATTTCTCCCTATTGACCTTTTCTCAAAAAAAGTGCCTTTACAAATGGGATATTTCATTGTGATTGGGATTACTATTGCAACTTTTAGCATAAAGAAGGTTTCACTGGGTCAACTTAATAGTACAAGGCCTATAGTATAATGGTGTATGGGTAGAAACACATACGGAGCAGCATCAGAGAATGGGTACACACAGAATGACACACATGTTTTAATACATAGCCCTTGTAAACTGACCGTTAGGGACTTTGAGAGCAACAAGTTTGATGTGAAACTTTCTTCTCAGTGCCCCTTCATACCTTTATTTTTCATGATCTCTCTGACCTCTTTTTGCACCCATCCTCTGGTAATGAGTTCTGGGATTTAATTACACATACTGTGGAATAGCACTTCTTTGTGTTTTAATACCAGCTGGCTGATCTTTTCATTTTCTACTCTTGCATTCTTTTATTGTGAGAAGAAAAAGAATGAGGAGTGATTATTCACTGTTCCATACTGTTCATATTAATGAGTGTATTTATATGAACGTGTATAAAAATAAATGTTAACCATGCCTTGCCATTTTTTACAAACCGAAGAATATTAATCCATTCAATCTCTCCTTTTGTAGAAGCAGCATCACTCCCAGGATCAAGGAGCTTTATTCAGTGTCAGTTTTATTGTCACTGTACTGTTTATTGTATGATTTAACTGAGTTTACCCAGTTACAATTTTACTGTGTTCTGGGTGAGCTGTAGAGTTAGAATCCATGCAGAGTAAAAAATACAAATGCAGAATTGATTAGTTTAATGCCACATCTAGTTTTATTGCTGTTTTTTAAATTTTCTTCTTTTTCTTTGTATCCCTCCATCTTCTTAAAAAAGAGAGGGTTTACTTGTCCAGAAGAAAATGGCTACTCATGCAACATACAGACTTAGGACTTGTTAAAAAGAACCCAACAACAATACAAAAATGAGAATACATACACTTCAACCCCTCTTTCTCTCCCTTTTCTTATGCCTACTTACCTCTCCTTAAAAAAAAAAAAAAGTGTACACTGCTTGGCTTTTCCAACTTATGTCCCAACATGTCATTCGCTAGCTTTCATGAAAGAAGAAAATGTGGCTGATCTGGATAAAAGTTTAAAAAATACCCTTTCAGAGTACAGCCTGTTTCTTTTCCTGCCATTAACCCATCTTTCAATTCATCCTCATCAGAGATTTTCCATACATTTACATATCTCTTCCCTATTCTTTCTTGCAGAATATTTTTAACCAAAACACTTACTACTACAACTGACCATAGATATCCTGACTTGGGAGTCTCCTTCAGTATCAATACTCTTCTGTTCTCATAACAGCATATTAATTTTCCATAAGCAGAGAGCCATTTAAAGGAGCTATGGAGTCTTTGATCCATGACTTTATGCCTCTGCACAGAATATATTGGCTTCTATAGCCAGCATATCACATTGCACCACATATCTAATATGCTGCTCACAGAATCTCTTCTAATATTACTTATTCTGTGGATTTTCCCTCACTGATTCACACTGCTCTACATTTAATGTATTAGTATGCCTTTTTGTGAGTAGTGGCTTGTTTTGTTATTTCCTGCCTGCATTTGTCCCTAGGGTCTTTACATTATGCTTCTGCCCTCACTAGTATTTGTGACTCTTCCTAATTTAGTATCATTTGTGCATTTCATTAACATGCTGTTTGTTCTTTCTTCCAGATTGCTAATGAAGATGTTAAATAGGAACAATCCTGAAACTGCACCCTTCATTACCCTACTAGATATTTTTCCCCTAGTCACTATCATAATCTTTTGTTTATAGTCTTCCAGCCAGTTTTAACCCACATGCTCCTATAAAATCCATTGCAATTCATTTTCTACTTATGACTGAAAAAAAAAAACACTGCAGGGAAAATTTCAAGAACATATGGATACAACCTTGATTCTCTGAAAGTCGTGATGATTGCTGAAAAAAACCTCACAGGTAACCTAGGATGTTTTGTGTATCACTATTACATGTCAAGGAAGAGAAGATTTTAGGAATCAAAATGAGGGTGGTGTTTGGGCCTATTTGTATTGATCCTTCTCCATTTCTTTTCAGCATATGCACCATCGTATGTGCAGTTACATTCAAAGTAATTATTGATGCATTTTCTGAATTTTATGACAAAAACTCCATCTTCAATGTGGTAGATTTCTTACATATTCACATGCAAAGACAGAATTAATACTTTCTATTTAAATTTTAGTCATTATCACGTACTGTAGATCATAGCTAGATATCAATTTATTTAAAATAGTATTTAGCTTTATTATTGCATGGAAGCATAACAGGTATTAAAAAACATTTTTGTTTGGTTTTTAGCTAATACTTTGCCACTCAGAACCATGTAAGCTGGGTGAGAGAAACAGATGTTCTGTAGTTTGAAGCTTTATGAGAAGATTTTCACACAAATTTCAGTTCATATCCCAGACTGAAACAAACTTAATTGTGCTCAGTGGGTCAAATTGTTCCTTTGTTTACAGTGCACTGCCCTCATTGATTTCAAGCTCAATATAGCAGCAATATTTAGGCTTGTGTACAATGCTGGGATGCACAGGATGCTTTATGAAAATAGAGTACCTTAAATTTATAAGACATTGATGTTGGACTTGTGAAGGAACCTTTATTTTTAATACAGTCTTTTAGCTTCACATGATTGCTTCTGTACAATTAAATAGTCCATCTATTAAAAAAAAAAAAGTCCAGTTTAAAATAGCTTTTTGGCACTTCAAACGGTCATGTATTAGACAACTAATTGTTACAGCTTTTACATATTACAATTGGCTTTTTTTCCCCACATTAATTTCTTTTGTTCTTCTGGATACAAGAGAATAACTCTCTTCATTCTATTACAGCCTTTTAATGATTGCAACAGTTTAATTCACATAGATATACAGAATGCTTCAAGTAATCTTAAGACTTGTGAATTACTTTCCTCGGGACGTTTACTGGTATTTTTTCATAGTATCACTTTTCTATCTGTCTTGTTGCTCTTAGAGTCTCTCTTGTGAAGTCATAGTGGCAGATGTGTGCCACACTAGATAGCTCAGCTACAACCCAGCTTTGAACAGCAGAGGGGATCAACAAGAGCAAAATGATGATGTCCATGCTGACATGGCTAGCCAGGTAGGAGTACGTAACACAACTAATGTAGAGGTCCCACACTTCTATATGGCATTTTATAGTCACAGTGGTATTAGCTCAATCTCAGAGAGGAAATCAGGTTTCAGAAGTCCTTGGTCTTGTGGTTAAATCATCTGGTAGACCCATATTTAATTTCTAATTTGGCCCTTAACATCTTTGAGCAACTCACGAGAACAAAGATAATCATGTTTTGTGGTGCAGTTATTGTTTTCAGTGCTGGAGAGCTTCCTGCAAAATGGAGCACGTACTTCTGTGTCTTTCCAGGTTGCAATCTAAACCCCACAGACATCAGGAAAGCACCAATTTGTGGCAGAGACTCTGTTTGTCATGGACAAAATAAAAGTGAAAGTGCTTTCCTTCTCCTGTCTTGAGTATTTCACCTGTATAATCTGTAAACCCTTTAGTGCAAGGACTTCACCCTACACTGAAGTACTTGAGTGACTGTTCTCAGATCTCTTGCCCTTACCATGATACAGTAAATAAGAGTATCAAAATACTTTGGTGATCCATCTTATTAGGTTATCACATTTGAGTGGTAGAATCACTGGAACAATGTTCAAAACCTGAGACCATAAATTAATTGTGTATGTATTATTATCTTTTCATTATTATTATTTTTACTCTTGAATTTTTTTACCTGAAGAGTTTACAAAGGTAGCACATTTCCCACAGCTGATTCCAAAATAATATCATTTTTGCTCTGATTGAATGCACAGACTTTCTTTCACTCCAAATGCCTCAGTTCCCAAGAGAATGGTGGTTCTCCTCTGATTGTACCCCTTGTGGAGTACAGCAGGATGTACCACACACAGTGGTATCTCAGCTCTGTCCTTCCTCCAAGCTAGCAGCTGCAGTGAATTCAGTGTCTGAAGTTCTCCTCCCATTGCACTCCATGGTGACACAGTATCCTGTTCTTCACTGCAGAAATAAGAAAAGCAGCTAGCCATGCTCTACAGCACAGCAGGGAACAGCTTGGCATGTGTTCATTGCCCATACTTTTGCCACACCAGCTGTTTTGAGCCAGTGCTAGAGGGGGGACATGCTGTAGTCTTCCAGCAGGTACCATTCTCACTGTTGCATATGGCCCTTTGTGCCTTTGGAGGCTGAATCCCTTTGGGACTTGCCACAGATGTAAGTCCCTTCTGCACCATCTCTTTTGATCTACTGGTCACACTAAAAATGTTACAGTCTAGCTCTAAATGCAGAAGGCAATGAGGGCATATATCTGGAGCAAATATAACTCCAAGTTCATTCAAAATGTCTTTACAAAGGAAATAATATTAATAACATTCTAAATAATTTTAATAATATTCTAAGTATATTGCTTTATTATTTTTTTTTCCAAACAAAGATCTTTATTCAAGTCTCAAGAGAGGAATATTGGACTAACCTGGTAATACTATCATAATGAAATGGCAAAAAACTCAATTCTACACTGTTATGTATAGCTGCACACATAAAGACATCTTGTGTATCTATTCACACACCTGGATATATTTGTGTGTGCATATGTGTATGTAAAATTTGAAACTTAGGTCTCTGCTAGCCTGGGAATCTCCCTAACACATTCCATCGCACAATGCAGCCGGGTACTATAATGGCATTCTCTGAAATAATCTGCCTTGGATGCACTACTTCCAGCAATAATTGCCAGGCAGATGGTGGTGGTAAATTAGGTGATATTATTGGGAATAAAAGTTAGAAGCTTCAGGTTTTCTGAATGGCATATTCATAAGACTTTCAGAAACAACATCTTTAATGACAAAACCAACATTCAATTTCATCTTTCCTCTGTTTCCTGTAACCTTTCACTAGTATTTGTTCTGTCTTGTTCTGTCTTTTGTTAGTGACTACTGTGGTTGTGTTATTTTTAAATACCACCTACTTCCAAATAACTACCCTCTCTTTACCTATCACCACCACCTCTCTCATCAATTGCTATCAATACGTATGCCTTACATAGGGAAAGCAGATAAAGTTCCACACTTTAACCCAACATAATATAAAAACATTTGCAAAATAATGTAGGCAGAAATGCTTCTGGTTGCTATTACTTCCACTGCAAATAATGCCATCTGCTTATCATTATGCCCCAGTGCATGCTATCTTACATGTGGACAGAACTTGTAATGTGTTTCTGTCTCTGTAGTAAACAGCTTGAAAACTACGCCCTGGAATAATGTCATGAAGAATACCCTCTTGGCTTTTTCCAATTAATTTCTCAGCAACAATTTACAATAGAAAGCTGTAGTTAAAAGGCAACAAATACTGACTTGACCTTTTAAATTGAAATTCTCATGTTTTAGTTTTTCTGGAAGGAAGAAAGAGAAGTTCCACAAAAATAAAATATGAGCAGTAGCCAGTAATAAACCCAGAAGTTCCTCAAAAGGACAGGAAATGCATGAGAAAATGCTAATGAGTTTGAACATTTAATGTTAGTATGAATGCCAGGTCACAAATCTGCAAAAGCATTGCTGAGATATTGCTTTGTCTATTATTGCTCTTTCAACTTCATACAAATTGTGATTTAAGTCTCACGATACAAGTTCTTTTTGTTTCCATGCTTAGGAAAGTTTCATTCAATTTGTGATTCCAGTCCCATTACCTTTGTATTGTATAACATTCAAAATACCTAAAGATGGTGGGTGTGTGTGTGTGTGTGTGTGTGTGTGTGTGTGTGGGTGTGTGTGTGTTTCCTGGCTAAAGTCTATATCTGTCCTTTCACATGCTGTGTTCTGGCATTCAACAGCAGGCCTTCAACTTCTATCTAAAATTGCTGTTGCAAAAAGAGGAAAAGAGGCAGATGTCATAAGACTATTTTCAAGAGGAAGAATCTTCTTGCCTTTAGAATAAACACAGGATAAGGGGGGGTGGGGTGTTGTGTTCCATTTTTTGCATTAAAAAAAAAAAAAAAAGAAGGTGTTGAATGAAAACAAGGGGATTAAAAAAAAAAAGATATATATTTGGCAACTTTCCTATCAATCCACTGTCCTTGTTTATCAACAATTTCCACAGTTACAGAATCACTGTACAACTAGCAGTGGTCATTTCTCACCAAGATGTGAAGACAAATTTGCTTTATTTATTCAGGTAAGATGAAAGGTGTACAAGAAACTTAGATTAAATACTGAACTCTGGAGGTCTGATTCTGCTTTCTCTGGGAAACCTCCAATTTGATTCCACTTGAGATGAGACAATGGTCAATGGTTCCTGGTGAACATTCATCACAGGCTTCAGAATGAATCAAATATATCTCATATGGTGTATTTTATATTTAGAATGTCAGAAAACAGCCTGGAAGATTTCCTGCAGGCAACAATCAGCCCAAACTTTCTCTCTTTCCAATTTAGAATTTAAAACATTTGATTTTTATGTGCTCTGCAGTTTCGATGCAATGAAAATATGTAAATTGTTTCTTCTTCAATAAAAACATCGTTTCTCCAGTCTTGTAGAGTTTCTGAGCTATATTGTCTTTTTTCTTCTGATGTACTTTAAACAGGCTTTTTCATGTCTTAACTAGGCAGCAAGCAGTGAGTTTTACATTAAAGAGTATGATGAGATTTTTGTCTAGCAATAAATGCAATGAATCATTGCCCCATATTCCTTTCACCCACAATAATTGGGTTTTACTAAATGAAATCTTTTTGAATATGTAATTTATCTATTTCTATCAAAATTAAATGGAACTAAAACCGAGCTTAATTAGCTCATACTCCAAAATGCAGCAAAATACTTTTTTTGATATGTGTAAAACTCTGAAGTACTCAAATACTTTTGTTTTCAGAACTGGGCAGGTTGTAGATAGAATTTAAGTCACATTAGGACCAGCTGTTCAGACCAGAGTTTTACTCACTCAGAATCATGACAACAACAGATTTAAGTCAGATCTCTCTTTGCCAAGAAACTTCTGCTGTGTTCTAGCTTCTAATATAGTGGAGCTCTAAACCATGCCTGTGATTCCTGGATGTTGTTGCATTATAAAGAAAAATCACAGGTATGCAAGCAGCTCTCTCTGACTGGTAGTTTTTAAGGAAATTATAACATTTCCTTGCTATCTGAGATGAACAAAATACTGTGGACAGTGATAGAGGGAACAAAGTGTGAAACATTTGTATGTACAGCCTTTTAGGGATTATTCAGTTACTCAAGGTGTGTCTACGGAGACATGTGCCTGACCTGCTCATGCTTGTAGATGGCTGGAGAGAGTCCAGCTCAGCCTAGAAGCCACAGACATGTACTAGCTTGGTGCAAGACATCAGTATATATGACAGAGTAACCTCAGCAGAGGTTATTTACTAGGTCACAATTCTGAGTGATGTGCTACCAGCTACAGCTTCCAGACCACAGATGTCTTGCATCCAGTGAGCTCTGAGCAGGAGCATGTTGGACACCCGGTTGTCTACACCCATCCATGCATGTCATGTGATGAAGACACAGACGTCTTGACAGCATAATAGAAGGGTGTCATCTTGGGGTCAGTGTCTGTCTCTTTCTTTGAAAATAAAATCCCTTATCTTTGCTTTAGTGTTAGCAAAGCAGCAGGAGGCCCTTGCACTATAGTGGAGTTGATAAGCATAATTTCATGCCACTGGCATGATCTACTTACTAAATGGACAATATACAGACATAAAAGCTCCCACTTCATTTGCACTCTGTGGAAGTAGTTAAGCCAATGTATACAAATACAGGCTTTAGATTTAGTTACCCTAAATACATAATAAGGGATTGTAGCAACCAATACCTTTGTAAAGAAGTGAGGATCTAGGAAGAATTGATAATATTTCCCCGGAGTCTAAATTTATATATAGAAAAATTGCTATGATCACACACAGTCATTATTTTTAGATAGCTTTCATTACAAGTAATAAAAGCAATGCTGAGAAACTAAAGAGAAGGATATTCTTCTCTCCTTTCAAACTGACTAGAAGCGTGACACAGTGAGTGGAAAAACCTCATGGAGTCATATCCCCATTTTCTGCCAGCACAGACTCTGTGAGCCACTTCCACATGTTCTCCACAGCACCAGAACCACTAATATTAACCATCCAAAGCATATTAAGGACATGAACAGTTCCTAAGGACTTACAGTCCTGAGATCTCTTGCTCCTTGACTAAAGATCTGATCAAACAGCAACACAACTTTGAACCTCAAAATACATAAGCTACTTATAAAAACACAACAAAGAGTATTAATAAAAGTGAAGGTCACTAATAAAAACTGTAATATGAAAATAAGTGGCTTCTGTTCCACTTCAGAAGTATGTCTCATGTAGGATAAAATGCAAAGCTAGAAAACGTCTTTATGGACCGTAACTGTAATAAGTCTGTTTTTAAACATAAATATCAGAAGGATGAAAGCATTGCCTTAATCATAATTTAAAAGTTTTATGATCATGGTCAATAGTATCAAAGAGGCCAGGCTCATCCAGTAAAAATAATAAAGATAAATGGGCAGAGTCCATCAAAATGAGAAGATTACTCCGTGTTATGTTATAGGAATGCTTTCAGTGATATGGTTGAAAGTGTACTCAGAATAGAAGCTCTCAAATAAAGAAACAGAATTTATGAAGTTTTCAGTAAGAATTTGGTCTCTCAAAGGCCTCATGGGTTTCTATTGATTTTTGTGGATTTGAGCTATTATATCAGCTGAGGCTCTCTTCAAATAATTTACTTCATCCTACCCAATCACTGAATTTCCTATTTCACCTCGTCTTTCAGAACACAAACCCAATGAAACAGGTCCTGTCATATTAATATATTTGTTTAATACATACTTCCCAAGGGTCCTTTACTGAAAGTCATGTAGACAACAGTGCTAGTAACGATTTGCATCACATTCTCCTATGCTCAAACCCGGGATTGTTCCCTGACAAATCCGGAACTACATCACTAAAACTGCAACAAAACCATGTATTAATATCTACTCAAAACACTAACATAAACAAAAATCATGTATGTGTCAGAATAAGGAACTCTATTTTTCATGAGAAGCACTCTCTATCTTACAGCAAACTGGATTTACCAAGAAAAACACATTGAAGTATTTTCAATGGCAAAACCAACATTAACCAGTGTGGCAAACCCTAAATCTTAATAGAAAATCTAAAGCCCTTAGGCAAGAGCAGTTAAAAAGAACAGTTCCCTTGGATGGTGTTGTGCAGGCCTTTAGGGAGCCAGTAAGACACAGAGGTGGGTATTTCTATAAACTAACTATTGCCTAGGGAAGCCAATAGCTTTCCATGGGCTCCATCTGCAGTCAGCAGAGAAGAGAGAGATGTTCTCAAAATGGCAATCCAAAGCCAGAGCCAAATTTAACCTCTCTGAATTGCTCTCCTGTGGGATTTTTCTCTTCTCAGTGGCAGTAGAGCTTTTAGAGGAATATTATTAGCCTTAGGTAAAGAGAGAATACTCAATTAAACCAGAAGCAATGAGTAATCCCCATCAATTCAGACAATAAACTTGGAGCTCAATTTCCCCCATTTGACACCTTTGCTAATTCCATTAAACAACTTGAGCAACAAACAAGAGGAGTATCTTAGGTCTGCAGTACACTTGTTATTTTCCATTCTAAAACCTGTTTTGTATTCTTCCACCTATAGGAAGTTTTTTTACATCTGCTGTGGAAATCAGAATCTTAAATGAGCTTTTACTGCTTTGGGTAAATCAAAATGAATAAAATTATAGAATGGTCTTATTTAAAAGAATATGATACTATCCTAGCCCCTCAAAATGTTTCATGAATGCTTAAAGTGTTTTAGCTTATATCTAATTCATGGAATGTACCCTAATTTCCTATATGTAGCAACACAACATCACACAATTGTGCACTGCTGCAAGAATTCCACTGGTATTTAGGACACCAGGTAGATTTTTCAGCAGCAGTTCAGTACCAAAAATAATGTTTCCTGACTGAGAAACCAGATTCACGTAAACCAGACTGCCTAAAAATCTACTGATGCTCTTTGCAGACAGCAGCAAACAGTAGATATTTTGAAGGGAGTGGAGTCTGCAACTGGAAAAGAACCTCCCAGTGAGAATTGCCATCTTATAATAAGTCAGCCATTTCTCACTAAACTGTTCTGTGCACTAAATAGAATGGCTGGAATTTCCTATGTGCAAGGTATACTTTAGTTATTGATGTGTGTGTGGATTCATGCGAATAACTCCTATTAAAACTAATGGAAGTTAAATGCATCAGTCCTTGAGTATTACTATTAAAATACACCTGGCTTGTACCCTTGATTAACATTAACATGAGACTTGCTTCATTATCTTCAGCAGTAAAATGTTAGTAATTTTAGGTGTCAATAATCATTATTCACCTTCTCTAAAATACAGCTGTTAGGGAGTTTTCATTCCTCAGTAAGAGTCATAAAGCAGAACTAGTCCTGAGCAGCCCTTCAAAATGTGGGTTGCTGTAATGTCAATGAGCACTTTATCAGAAACATGTCAGCATTACCAGGAGCCTCTTCAGCTGGGTAAGCACACCTCATAGGCATGAAAAAATGATATGGCAAATTTAGGTACCCTAAAATTCTGCTAAGAAGGATTTACCAATGGTGGTTTGCACAAAATGACCATCAGTACAATTAAACAATAACCACGGAATTAACAGGAGATTTGGGGGGTGGGGGGGGGGAGTGTCCTTTTTTCTTTTTCTTTTTCTTTTTTTTTTTAAAGAAAATGAGGAGTCAACTTGTTTCTCTTCTCAGTCATCAGTGTTCCACAGGGTGAGCTGTCACTAGTTCAATGGACACCAGTGTAAAGACCTAGACACAAATACATGATGTTGCACTTTCTGTTGTAAAAGCCATATTTGAACAAAGGTAGATGCTGGAATAATTTCCAGCTCCCATTTTTTCAGGTCATCCAACTGAGCCAGTTCTCCAGGTAACTTAGCCCAAAGGGTATGAAAAACAGAATAGGTGGAGTACAGACAATCCTATACTTTTTTTTTTTTGTCACATCTTCCTGAATCTCCTACATCTGAGCAATGCTTGGGAGTAGCTTGAATATTGCTCTCATATCCTATGCTCATGCCTTTTCTCTTATCCAGCCCAATACCCAACTTGTTACTAAACAAATGTCAGTTTGTCGTAGTCATCCTCCAGTAGGGGGTGCAGACCCTTCAATCTTATGGTGATGAGAGGTTTTTCCACTACACATCCAAAAACTCTCCTTCTGTCCTTTGGTTCGGGGATGCAAATGTGGCCTCAACAAAGCATCCTGTTGCTTTTGCAAATGACAGATTGCTTGAGTTATTAACCTATAACATTTCAGTCTCTCTTACCTGCCTCAACCTGCTGTCCACACTCTTCCCAACACACCCTGGGATACAACTGGCCCTCCTCACTACAAGGGCACACTGCCAGCTCTTAGTCAGCTTGTAATCCACCAAGACTCCCGGATCTTTCTCTGCAGAGCTACTCTTTAGTAAGCCAGCCTACAGCCTGTACTGGTACTTGGGGTTATTCCTCTGCAGGTGCAGTACCCTGCACCTGCTCTTGCTGAACCTCATTAAGTTTCTCTTCTCTCAACCCTCCAGTGTCTGTTCCATTGTAAAATTCTCTTCCTGCCTTACAAATTCAAGTATGTGCATTACCTGCTTCTGAGACTTTGCAAAGCATATGACATCGTTTTCCAAAAAAGCAGCAGAGATTAAAAGGGACTTTTTCTTTAAATAAAATATATTAGAAGTTACAAAGGGAAAACATCATTTTTTATCATTTTTTAGATGTAGCCCAGAGACAGATTTTTCTCTTCACAAAGGAGAAAATTGAATTATTCTGAGCGCTCTCTCTTTCCTTCTCTTATTCTCTCAACTTTCTACAAGCAGCAGAGCAATCATTAAAAAAACATGGAGTCTACAAAAGACAGAAAAAAGAAGATCTTGTGTAAAGCTGAGAGAAAGGTTTACTAAAAACATTGGTTATACTTTTTTCCTTTCTCCCCTTTTGTTTTTTCTTTTTTTTTTTTCCCCTTCAAGCCAGAGAGACTCATCCAATACAGAATCTGGAAACAGAATACAAATCCCATCCAAAAGGCAGAAAATGCAATGATGTTAAAGTCTGATGTTTATGATGCCTCTCAGTTAGTGAATGGTGGCAGTAGCAACTATACAGCAACAAATATCATGTAAGAAACTATTCATTAGTGAAGGGCTGCTACAGAGTGTGATATATAAATATAAGTGCCCTTATTTGCAATAAATATTTAAACATTCTATTAAAAAAAAGTAACGAAAAACAAACTGAGGCTCCATTACCATGATTTGTTTTTAAAGAAGCTAAAATTATGCATCATTAAGCTGGCAAACTGTAACACTGAGGAATTGTTGCTGGAGCAATTCTTTCTTCTTCTGATTTTTCTTATTCTGTTTTTCTATATGGCAGTGTTTTCTACCACTTCACATTTTCTGTAAGCTGGGATTGTTAGCAGATACGTACATAGTCACATCTGAAAAAAAGGCATACTGGTGAGTAAGATGGAAGTGATAGGGAGGTGAAATTCTCTGCTGTTTAAATCCTCATAATTTAATTGATTTTCACAGAGTTACGTCACTTTGACCCTGCTAAGAATTTGGCTTTGCAGTTATAATAAAGTAGAGACAGAGCAAACATCTTCTATGTGCTCAGAGAAAGAATAAAAAAAGTTTTAATGGGGTTCTCCATCTTTGCAGTCTCACCAGCAGTCACCCTAACCTTAGATGAAAAGAAAGAACTGCATTTTTGCATTTATTGTAAGCTGAAAGTGAGGTGGGGAGAGGAAGAGTCATGTGCTTTCTGTACCAGTAGGAAAGGTAGTTCAGTGCACAGGCTGCTATACTACTGTGGTTGCTGCAGTCCTGGATTCAGCTCTGCTTTGTACTGCAGAAAGGTGAAGCATATTGAGTGTGTGAATCAAAGCTAAAATTTAGACTAAATTTAGCTCTAATCTTAGTCACCTGCTCCTCTTCTGTCCCTCTGCTGTGTGGGATCTAGCCCCCTACACTGGCACCTACCTTTTCCTGTGCAGCAGCTGGGCAGAGGCAGGCTGCTACCACTACAAGCTGCCAAGACAACCACACAGCAGCAAACGTCTTCTGGTCTCTGCTCTTGCCTCCAGAGTCATGCTGCTCTGCACTGTGATCCCAGCAATCAGTCCCTTCTAAAGCAGATTTTCTTCTTTCTTATTATTTTATTTTAAAATATAGGTAGAAGAAGGAAAATACAACCCCACCTCCCACAACACAGTCACATGGAAAAAAAACTTACTGAATTTTTTTTTTTTAATTTGTGCCATAAAACTGGGATATTTTATTTCATTCTGTTTTTTTTTTTTACCAGAAAATTCAGATATCCATTTTTCAAGATGCAACATAGCAACAAAGCAGAGCTCAAGTCCAACAGTTCTTCAGATAAGGGTGTGCTAAAGTGTAGGGAGAAAACTAGTGAGTCACTGGTCTAGAAAATAGAGACGAGAGAAATAAGAGATGAAGAACACAATAACAGTATGGGATCTGCTTTTTACCCACTGTCTACAAACAGCCACATAAAATTCGTGCCACCAACTGACATTACAACATATTTTTGGCCATTCAGTGCAGTCAGCTGCCCTGATAGCTAATTTTTGAATGTTTTTGCACACATCTTTTAAATGAGCTTAAATCAGTTTAACTGAAAAGACTGAAAAGCTTTTGATCAGTTCAGTATATGAGTTGTAAAGATGACATTAGATTCCTTCCTTCAAAGACTTCATTTGATATGTTACAGGTACCAGAGAGAAATCAGCAATTAAAACCAAAACTGATACTCTCAATATGTGAGGGGGGAAAACCCAAATACCATCTGAACTGCACTTTTTTTTTGAAAAAAAAAAAAAAAAAAAGGAGGCTGCAAGTTTGTTTTCTTGCCTCTTTGATGTTGTGCCTCTTCTTTAAAAAATTTAAAAACCTCACATGCTATCCTCTGAACAAAACTGAGTGCTAGCCTCAAAACCACTCTATTTTCCTGAGAGCAGATATGATTATATGAATAAATCTGGTTGTGACCGTAATAAACTTTGACAGAAAAGGGACTGGAGGAAGGTGAGCAATGGAACAAGCCCAGAAAAATACTCAAATTAACCTTCAGCCTCCTCAGGAACACCTAAAGATGCTAAAGGAAATCTTTTGAGTTAATTTCACAAGTGAAAGCAGCAAGTGAGAAATTACAAAGTAGTAGAGAATACATTGTGGAAAAAAGAGAACATTTTAGGTGTTTCATGGAAGCTCTTTTTTGACCTCTTCTTTAAGCCATAGTTTGTAACTCAGCTTTTCAGTGATTTACTCAAAGAAGCATACATTCTCTGCAGGACATCCCATTGGACTGAAATCATCAGGGCAGAGCTGGACTCAGCTTGTCAATTGTCATTTTAGGGGGATGTTATTGTGAAAATGCTTGACCTAATTGTGTTAACACCTGCATTTCTGGAACCTTGAGGGACCACCTTCAAAATAAGTAAAAGTGGAAAACAGAAGGAGAGAAACCAAAATTGCTGCAATTAAAAACTCTGGCAATGACACCAAAACAAATGTAGTCTTTGCTGTGCTTCTCAGACAAGAATTATTACCCCAAAATGGGTCTTCGGGCCACTGCTGTTCTAATAATAATGCATGTTCCCACTTATAGGATACTATCACCTATTGTTTCTGATTGAATTCATAATTCAAAGAGAGATTACCAGAGGTATTAATTACTCAGTGATGCTGCCTATCTGCAATTGGACAAGCTCATGTTTGAAAACAGAGACTATCATTTACCGCAGCAGTTTTGAGGAGATTTTGCATTAGAATGTTTTTCACATCTACTATATGTAATCTTTGCTATGAGGCCAGGCAGAAAAATGTACATGGATGTAGTGAAATTAAAAAAATAACAAATTATGTATTCTGTCTGCTTGCCACCTGCTTTATATCCACTGGTGTTTGATTTTGAATACTACAAACAAAATAATCTGAGTGCAGAGCAGAGAGTAGGATGGAGAAGACAGAAATCAATGTCATCAGAGGTTACAGTAAGTTATGACAGAGATAAGTTTGGGAAGTACACTTAATCTGAGTAGGTCTGGGGCAAAGGGTTAGGAAAAAGTCCAGCCTAGCAGGTGGGAAAAAACATTTCTCAAACAGGTTGCAAAGCCTGTCATTGCCACTATCTGTGGTGCCTATGCAGTGAGGGCTCTGCACAGAAAGTTGTTCTGCCTCCTGTTGGATTCATGGGTTTGCATGGTCTCCTCCTGATGCAGGGACCAAAGAAGTCCTGGCCACCTGGGAGCATCAGAGGGGAACAAGGGGAGGAAAAAAAGCAATTTTAGGGAATTACCACTTTCATTATTCTGAGCTGCTAGGGACTGAGGGCATCATGTCTCCAGCCTTTCAGTCAGAAGAGGCTCACATCAGGTCTGCCATGGCAATAGTCTCATCTGACAGTTGTAGAACACTGAGACACATTCTGCAGTAGAAATGAGAAAGTAGGGAAATTAGTAGTTTTTAGTCTTTGCTTTCTTTGGCAGCTGTGTGTGGCAGCCTGCTAGGTATACCAGGCCCCAGACTATTGCAATAATAGACAGGAGCTTTATCAGGATGGGTGAGGTGAAGGTGCAATTGTCCTTTTCTCATGGTTCATCCACTTGTATTGGTACTGACTTCTATCCTCTTCCAACGTGCATCTGCAGTGTTGACAGGTACCTCTGTGATAATGGACTCAATTTCCAGTGGCTGTCTTTAAACATCTTGCTTTCTTCTCTATTAAGGCAATTGTTGTTGCCATAGCTACGACAGACTGTGCTATGAAACCTTCGAAGAAAATAACCATATGAAGCTGAGGTGTTTCCATCACATCCTCAGTGTATGAAGAAATTCCAGGGGTATTCCAACAGGGTTTCACAACCCAGGTTCCTTCCCCAGGAAAGAATAACCTTTGCAAACAAGGGATATTTGAGCATGGTGAGAGCTGGGTTTTTGCTTTTCCAAAATTCCTCGGAACTTCCCCTCCTTTCTTTCTCACTGAACACATGCCAAGGACACACCAGGATATCCCACAGAAATGTGCATCAACTGGACAGTAGACCTGAATTTCCCAGACACTTACACAATGTTCTCTGCTTTTACTAATCAGCTTTCTTGTGCTACAATCAGTGGCTGAGCTTAGGGCCACTTTTTCTGCTGTCTGTTGCAGCCTTCATTGAGGCTTCTTGTGTGACAGTGACAACAGAACCTAGATGGAAAACTGATTTGTCAGTGGGTTGAACAGCTTGCTGTAATACTGTTCCTGTGATGTGTGATATGGGCACATAACAAAGAAACAGGGAAGGCTGTAAGTGAACAAGCACTCAGTCTTTGTCCCAGAAAGGAACAAACAACTCTCAACAGAGTGAAAAACAATCCCTCATGTTATCATCTCTGTTCTATCACTCATTTGATCCAAATCAGAACCTCTCCAGGGGCGCAACCATATGCTTGCAAATGTACTGGGTTTTTGTATTAAAAGCTATCTATTGACAAAACCATGTACCAACCTAACAAGAAGCTCATGAATTTGTGAAGCTCAGAAATAATCACAACATAAGACACTAGTGCATCAATATTTATAAGCACTCAAACCACTCTTGCAAGTATGCTTCCACTCTTCTTACTTCAACCATCTCTCCCCTGGAGCAAGGCAGCTCTTCCGTCTGTTGCATCAATTTCACTGTAAATAATGGAAATTACTTTGCTTCCCCATCTCAGTAAAGGTCTTAAAGATCTACAAAGGAAAGATTTGTATTAATGGAGGCTGTTACTACCAAATGAAAATATTAAAAGAAATTTCTTCTTATTTTTGTTGGTTCCATTTCCTGTCAGAACACAAAATATTTGTATCCCACACATTATTGGAAAAGACATGTTTTATTTTTCCATAGCAGAAACCATAAGCCCTAATTGATTCCTGGTCCCAGAGAAGAACATCAGGACGAGTAAGCGCAGAAAACAAAAGAGTGTACAGTAGCTGAAATCAATACAGCTTGCTTTTGAACTCCACAACCAACCTCTCTGGCTACATACACTGATAAATAGACAGTAGTGCCCCTCAGCTACACACTATTAGCTGTGCTTTCCCTCAAAGTGTCACAAAGTAAGTGGTATACCTAGCATTATTTCAAAAACAACAAGAAGGTTTTGTCATTCTGCTCAGCTAAGGACACTTGGCTGGCATCTGCATTAGTTACAAATGCTATTAGTAGCTCATTCATCTTGATTATTATTCTTCACACAAGTCAGCAGTGGCTTTGCAAGTATTTGTAAAAGCAGCAACAAAATGAATTTTAAATTTAAAATGTACCACTCTCAAAAACTAAAGCAGCTTGAAAAGAAAATAAATAGGTTTACTGCAAACAAAATAAATATACTAAAGTAACAGCACTGAGCTTAAAGTATTATAGTATGACATCAAAATCCTGAACTGTGCTTTCAAAAACCTGGTAAAGTGTACTTTCAGATGTTAATCTTTTAAAACGACTTTGGCATTTTTCCCACAAACAAAAGTGTGACTGCGATAGCCAAGTTCCAGACACTGTATTCTTTTTAATTTTTCTTTTTTTCAGGTTAGTATAATCTTCTCAAGGCATCTAAGGCATAGTCATTAGTTTCACAATATGATAACTGAAAAGAAATTCAGTTCACCTTCACAAAATAAGAAAAAGAGTTCAAAGATCAGAAATGTAATGGCAAGTCCTTCAAAGGACGCATATACAAGGCTGTATATACAGATAGCTTACTAGGAACTCAGCTTCCCCTCCTTTTCCCATTCCCTCTTTGATCTCAAGCTAAACATCAGAACCCAGCTTTTAAAAAGACTTGAAGTGCCTTTCATTTTCTCTCAGCTGCCTGAGGAGCAACAACACCCGCATCTTACATGAAAGAATTTATTTCTCCCTAAAAATAACTTTAGTTTCAAATGCCCCCTGCAAAGAGGTTGAAATAATTTATCCTCAATTCTGTGAAGACAAAAGAAGGAAATTGCATGGGTAAGCCTTTACCTACAGCAGGGAAAAAGGCAGAGGAGTCATTACAGATCTGGCTGGAGCAGTAATGGAACATTTCTTGCTTGTCACTTCTGTAAGAAGGAGACACAGTTCAATGTGGCAACCTTTCAATTCCTAGCACATGGATCATTAACATCAGGCTGAGCTGAGCTTTTATTAGGTATGATCTAGAAATTCTTACCCTTCAGGTGTTTTCTGGGTTCTCTCAGCACCACCTCCTTACTTCCTGTAAATGCTGAGAGCTCTGTGACTTTTTGCTCATTTAAACTATTAGTTTTCTTTGCTCCTCAAGTAACATTGCTCAGGGTCAGGTACATAACATAGGCTTTTGCCATCAATTTTAATTTCAAGATTAATTTAACAGGTAAGATCTGGAGGTTCCACTGCCCACAGACACACCTTTCTTTGCTCATTCTTCTTCATGTTATGGCACAAGTCAGGATGGAGAACAGCTACAGGTGATGAACAAACCCTCAAGCACAAATTCAGACCAATTAACCAGCCAAGGGTTGTATCCTCATAGGCAATAATGCCGTTTTGCCGTTTTCAGGGGGGTAGATGCATGAGAGATTTCATCACTGATGTTTGGCCTGGTAGACCAAGAGAATACAGTCTCTCCAGTTACTTATACATTCCATTACATCAGCATGTCTGGTGAAAAGAGACCTTCCGCCCCCCAAAATGCTAACATCCAAAACAGTACAGAGCTTTCAATTCCAATTTCAAATGTTTTGGTACATTTTTCTTTAAAAGGTCTCTTCACTGAGAAATCAATAGTGTTGAATGCAGATGCCTGAGGTGGCTTGACAACATGAAATTTCTTGTTTGCTAGCAAACAATAAGACAGAATTCATGAATAGTTACATGATGCAATTTTTAAATATTTAAAACTGAGAGAGATCCAGATTTTGTCATGATTGATGCTGCAAATATGAGGATATGCAAAATGTTTTGACATTTCTAGCTTAAGCCCCATTACACATCCCGTGTGCTTTCTCTCTGAGGTGCATTTTGGCATGAAAGGTTCTCTTCCCAGCCAGGAGCCAGATGGACCACTCCATGAGCCTTCACACTGTAAATAAAGTTTGGCCCTGAAAAGACTAATGACTGTAATAGGGACACTTGCAGCAACAATACTAAAAAAAAAAAGATACATGTTGATTTGAAGCTGTGATTTTATTAGATGCTTAGGCTGTCCTTTTGGTTCCATATGAAAAGTATCTTACATAAACAGGTAATATGCTTTAAATATGCCAATACCAGATTCTCTGTCTGGGGACTTGCTAAACGGTTGTCTGTGTAGCAACATCACAAAGAACAAACAGCCTTACACATGACAAGTCACTTGGAAACGCATATTAGCTGGCCCTGGCTTAATGTTGGCCTTCTTGTAGCATGAGCCTTGAAACATCTGCACTGCTAAAGGAAGCACAAGTTCCAGTACAAGGAACACCCCACAGTGGGAAGAACATGAACTCTCTTAGCCTCTAGATTTTGTGCCAGCTGACCTACCTGGCTCAATTTTGAATGTTAGTACTAGATTAAGTGCTTGCCTTAGACTGAAGAGTAGAACAGGCTGGCACCACAAGGGAGGTGTGGGACTGGGAGAACCCCAAACAACCTTTAGTTAACATCACTTTGAAGCCAACTGTGATCCATGGATCTACAGAGATACACAAAACTGAAGACTGTAACTTTCTTCTTCCTGCTGCAGATTAAAGACAGTGACTCCAATCCAATCTTAGAAGATTCATTTGAGCCTAACAAGAAAACTGAAAAAAATTCAGTGTTTTCATTTTTCTGTAACATTTAAAATTCTATTATCTTTTTTTGTTACATCTGCAACAGCTGTATAGAGAGGACAATGTTAAAACTACTACACAATGTAATTCAGTATAAGTAGTTTACTGTTAACATATAGCCTTGATATTCAGAAAAAAACTTCAATGTCATCATTTATTTAAGCATTTATGAGGAATTTTTAGACATGCAAGTCCCACATAATGAAAAATATACTTTATAATAACTTTCTTAAAAGTAGGGAAGTAATCTTTGAATACAAATGTTCCCAACTCACACTCCTTACAACCACTTAACAGTATTTATTTGCCTGTTTTTTTTTTTTTTTTTTAACGTGACCATAAAAGATGACCAGTTGCCATGCTTTAAATAGAAGCATTCTTCATTACCATACAGGAACCCATATGTTTATGATATATTCCATGTAGCATGGACATATGCACAGTAGCAAATTGTGTTGATACTGGTGGCTTTGACAATCATTTTAACAACACTGGAAAACTCTCTATAGTACTCAAATGCTGGGGGCTTTTTTTTTTCCTTTTAATTACTTTAGCTTCCCATTTTAAAAATGACGACACATACAAAGAATAAATGTAAAGGTTTTAATGTGTTTCTCACTGGCTTTCAGTATAACAATAATTTCTATCACAGAGTCCTACAGCCAGTTTTGACCAAGACAAGCAATTTAAAGATAAGAAATTAACTTAAAGACAAGAAAGCAACTTAATATCACTAAAGCCAACCGTGTGATTACATCACAAGTGGACGCAGACTGGGGCTGTTCTGGAAAGATGGGTAGCTTGTGAAAATGGCATCCTTATTAAGCAGACAACTGTGGTATCAGTATCTTGTTTGCCCAGGCCCTCCCCAAAGTTGATCTGTGTGGGGAGGAGAAGTAAGAGGAGGGGAGGAAACCTCCTCAGCCACAGTCCCAGCCTGCAGGGGTGACAGTCCCTGCTGTGTTTGATCCTGCCTGTTTACAAATCCTCTTTAAGTTATGCTAACCTGGAGCTGAACAGAGATGCTATGGTCCCTGCAGGGTCCCAGCACTTCAGCCTTTGGGTATTTGACAGCTGGTGAACTGTGAGTCCCCTGAAGAGTTACAGGGATTGCTGAAAGGGCCAGACTGTGGTCTAGTCAGGAAAAGTGGGCAGCTCCTTTCCTAATGTCCCATCCTCTGTCCCCCTGCTATCCCCAAACAATTATGATATTAATAGCATGTGAGGAGAGAATTTCAAGTCACTGCTGATGGTATCATGCCAAATTTGAATACCTGACTAATACACAGTTCTGTTAAGAATCCTGTGTGCAAGGGAGGTTTGCTTCATAGCAACCCCTAGATTTTGAAGAGAGGATTTGGCTGAGTGATTATGTCTGTTTGCCAGTGACACCTGAAAGAATACCATTCAGTTTTGCAGAGAAGAGGTAGCAGTTTCTTCTGAAGCATCACCTGACATAGGTGCAGATCAATTGAAACTAAGCACTATATCTATTTTGACTGGTTTCAAACCAGTTTCTGAGGTGTAAAAGGGATGCACAAAATGTCGTAGGATAAGCAAGTGGAATGAAAAACAAACTGCTTCTCGGGTATGTAGAAATGCTGCCTAGAGGAGATTTCAAGTGCCAGAGTGACTGAGGCTCTGAAATAACCTCTCTCAGGAAAAGAGAGATCTGTTGGAGAAATGAAAACAAACACAGAACACAAAATAATCCAGAGGAAATACTCTGAGCTATAAAACACTGAGAGCAAAACTGCATTTGTCTGCTGTAGGCTTGGACGGAACCCAATTTTTCTCTGTCATTTTAAAGTGAGAGGGGAAGAATTGTACTGCAGCATGCCTAAAAAAACAAAGGTTCTTCCCTATTGAGATTTATAGTTAATTCTGAGAGATGACAATACTTTCAACTGACAAAATCAATGTAGCTGGGGGTCTGGTAGATAAAACTGCAACCTCTCTTGGTAGAGGAATGCTTCTAAGTGAAACAAACATTCTTTTTTGAGGAATGTAAGTTTACAAAGAAACACCACTGGTGTATGTAGAAGTCTTGTTTCCAGGCTGCATGGCAGTTGTATGAGTTCCAGACATTCTTAGTGCTCCTGGTGTGACAAGTTTTCTCTCCAATACTTGAAAGTGCCCAAGTATCCATGAAGACATGGAGGATCCTGGAAATACTGGAAGATGTAACCATGAAGAGAAGGCTTTGTTCTTATTGCTTGTGATGGCACAAATCGAGTAACATAGAATAACTGTATTTAGATTCCCTTCTTCCCCCCGCTTTGTTTGAAAAATTGAAAGGACATTAATTCAGCAGTTTTAAAACTCCAACTTGATATATATCCTGAATACATTGCATATTACTGTAGAGTAGTACTCAGCAGATGAGAACTTCCCTCAGGATGAGATAAATTCAGGAACTCCTGTGCGTACTATGTCTTGATCAGCTGTCTCTGGTTTCTCTGATAACAAATAATAGTAACTTAAGTAGAAGAAATGGTAAGAGTTCTCTGGGAACTACTGTGGTGTGGTTTTCAGTAACTTCTCTCTCCAGTAGTCTGTCTTGAGGATTTTGATAATGCTCTGCTCCCCTCTTTTTCTCTTTTAATCTGCCAACGGAATTAGTAGATGGAGCAAATAGCTAGCTGTTGGATTCCTTTCTTGGTTTCTTATGGGGGGAAGGAATCCCTTACTTCAGAAATTCACCCTGCTAAATGAATTTTAATAAAGCTTTCACCTCTCCCAAACAAATAACAGTCTTTTTTATCTGAAAATGTTAAAAAAGTTTTGAATTGCTCCAACAGTGAAATATCTTGACCTCTGGCTCCTTGGATACTGTGGAATGGAAATGTGAGTGAAATGTCTGCTCCTGGAACTAAAAATGAAATAGGTGCTGGTACCAGTTGCTAGATTGAGTAAAAATAAACCTGTGTTTTATTAAGGGCAGTGCATAGTAATCATTTCTCAATATCTTCTCTATAAGCGTTCTAAATTTTGTATTGTCACCACTATTACATCGCAGTGAACTTGGGAACTCTTTTCCTCTACCTACTTAGAAAAATATCATTGCTTAGTGAGGATTCTTATCTTGCTATAAGGAGGAAAGTATGGTGAGATAAAAGCAGGAGGGAATCTGGATGAATCAATCTCAATGGAACTTCATTTCATAGTTTGGTGACAAGGGCATAACAGGATGTTAAAACCTGTAAAACAAGGCTGATGGGATGCTGGCTTTCCATTTTAGGTGACCAATATTTAAAGTGGGAAGGCAAGTTTCAGGATGGTAAGATTCATCCCGAAACAATGCCCAGTCCCTCCCCTCCAACATACCTGAGTGAATGAACAAACATCATTTGAGAAGTGGCAGCTTCCAAAAGCACATCCATCCCACGAGACTTCGATAGCTCATCAGTTCAAATAAGGGACTACCTAACAAAGTGACTTTATTACTGTCTCCAAAACCATCAACTTCAACCTGTTGATTAGCTCTACACTTCCCTTACACTTATGAAGACTTTCAGGGCATAGATAGGCAATACATGTATGTACAAAACAAAGCAACTAATACTATTTTGCCAATTTTAGAACAGCTTCCTGAGCCACTAGACACTGTGGCCTTTAGCAGCTAACCTTAGGCATAAACAGCAAGAAAATTCCACCTATAAAGCTGAAATTCTTCATTACCATAATAGTTTTAGAAATGTAGCTGTTAAAAATTATTTTCCATGATTTCCAGAAGTGTAGGTACAAGGGATTATTTGAAATCTACATTGTGAGCTTTATGACATCTAAATATACTGAATCATCTCTGTGGGTTGTTGTGGCTTTTAGAAACACTGCTTCTGTCACTTTCAAACTAATACTAATATTTAATAATTTTATCTGTACTTATAGCCCACTGTAAACATTAGGCAGTTAGTTTAACTCTCTTTAGCTAGAGCTGTGTAAATCTTATTATCTTATGCATGCCTTGAATGAAAACAAGTATAGACAGTTAACACCATGGCACTGTCAACATGCAATAGCTAGTTAAAACCGTGATAACATGGCAGTGTTTCAGTCCTTCTAGATTGCTTGTAATAATTAGTTGTGAAATTCACTGAAGATCTCTCCAATTAAATAAAATAAATTTAAAAAGAGAGAGAGAGTTCTGCTTAGAAAATCCTGGAGACAAGTATCCAGTGTTTTTAAAAATACAGTACTTTGTAGATAATCAACACTGGGAACAAGCATCTCTTGGAACTTCTGGCTTTAAGCCTCAGGTTCAATTTGAGACAAATGATTGTGTTCACTAAACAGTCACTATATCTAGGTGAATGTCTGCATCCAGTGTGAGCTTGTCCTACTTAAAAATGTCAGCTAGAAAGAAGATGGATGATTAGCCTACCCTGTTTATATTTCACCATTAAAGGCACAAAAGGAATACGCATTAATCACTGACCTGATACAAGGTCTGGCATTGCATCTGAAAGAGAAAATCATTATTTTAATTGGAACTAATGGCTTGTGGCCATGATAACTCATGGCAGGGCACAGTATTCATGTCACTTTGTCTGGTGACAGAATATCTTATGCCCACTTGCTCACAGTCTGCCACAGTGTCAGCTGAAGTGTCTGTCTTCAGGCCAGATGTACAAAAAGGGCTTTGTTGCCTTTCATTCCTAAAAGATAGATTTGAAGTTTTTTACCTAATGTCACCTTAAAGTGACAAACCAAAGTACATGCCAGCACAACTCTTGTCAATGCTTAATCAAGAGCCAGTAATTACCTCCGTGCATTTATTCCTCTTTTGTATTTAGTACCAAGTGTGTTCATGTCAGTATTGAGAATAAGTAGATGGATGTGTCAGCCAGGAAAATGTACCTCAAAGTAGGAAAACAGAGGAAGAGAATTTTACTCCTGCCACTGAGTTAAGTGCAATGGGCAGTGTTGTCTAATAGATAACACTAGCATATCCAAAGAGAGAAAATACATATTATACTCAGAGTTAAATCTGAAAAATTCAGAAATTGTTGATGCTTATGGACTGGTTTTTTGTTGCTTCTAGAGTTCACAGAGTTTCAAAACAGAGATTGTTGTAACTCTTAACAGATATCATGGTTTATTATACTGAGAAATAGAATCTGAACTGACATCTGATTTGGAATCTTTACTGTAATCTCTTCAAGATAGGAGAGATATCTTGATGCCATAGCTTTAAAAGTCCATGAATAGCAAGCTTGGCTTTGACCTAATGCCCTTCAGTCATCACTTTAAATTCCTCCTACATTGGTTCAGGCTTCAAGACCAGAGCACTCAAACATAACAGTACAGTCCCACTAGAGACTTTGGAATAGTACATTGATCAGTCTTCTCCCTAGAATTGCTTTGACTCCCTCAAACTCTTTTTTTTTTCTTTTTTTAAAGCAAATTTTAGAGCCAGATAATTGGCCTAGGATCAAGTGATTCATTTAAAATTCACTGTTCTACAGGACATTTTTGTAGTTTGCTGCAATTCCCAGCAATTTAATTGTACAATTACTGTACTTATCTTAAAACCTAAAATTTTTCTTCAGTTCTCCAGTTTCTTACCTAAACAATTGCCAAATGCTGAGTTATGCTTGCAAATATACCAAAAAACACTAGACTTTTGAGCTGCATAGCAGTATAGATATTTGTCCATTAGTGAGCCATAAAATGTTAATTTCCAAGGTGGTACATAATAAAATTAATTAACTTTTACTGGATATTTCACATTGCAACTTCAAAATTACCAGCTCCTATTGACATCATACTTTAAACCAACACTCATATTTCATCATGAATCCCAGTAATGTCTCATTTTTTCTTCAACTTTTCTGTTGACACTTCAAAGTAAATGATCTGTGCCTCATCATAATCTACCATATTATATTCTTCTGCATGTGCCCTGATCAATGTCAAATTAATCATTATGATTGGTTTTGCTTCACATTTTTCTTTTTTATTTCAAAATACAATGGCAGTATTTCTCATGTGCCTTGAAAACGACATTTCCATATACTCCATCTCAGATGATTTCCAACTGAAATCCATTTTTCCCCCCTTCCTGTTCTGTGAAATCAAATCTGCATACACATTGTTATATTTGAAACAGACATGACCAATTTTTCCAATGGGAATTGAGAATCTTATTTAAGCTAGTGCAATAATCCAAAATTTCTACAAACCTATTCTGAAGTGTTCTTTCTTTTTTTTTTTTCTTTTTTTTAATCTTGAAAATGAAAGATCTATCCTAAATTTATTTTCCAGTAGAGAACCATGACATGCAAAATCTGTTCTTTAGCTCAAGGACACACTGACTTCAATGAGGCTTGGATTCTTATTTAAAAATTATCCTGTCCTGGAACTCCCTAAGCTTTGAGTAGTAACACCTTTTCGTAGGAAGTGTCCAGCCTATTATTCTTAGCACTTACTCTTTCCAAGTGTTCTACAAAGAATTTGTTTCTGAAACCGGATCTCCTTGATCTTATATCATCAGTGTCTTGAACAGTCACATATGACCCTGGTATATGACCAGGGGCAGTAGGAGAAGAAATTAAGTATATCAACCTCACAGAGCACTCTGAAAAATTACTCTCTAGACTGCTTGCAGCAGAAATTACAATAGATCTTGTAAATATTTCTCTTGTGTATAATTCTCTGCTTAGGCAAGTTTTCACTGTGGATCAAATTGTGGTCCATGAGAGGGCATTATTACTAAACAAAAAATAAACCTTAAGAAATTATGATGCTTTGTGAAATAGTAGAGGCATGGGGAAAGTTATTGACTATTCTAAAATGAATGCAGAAACAGTCTGTGCTGTATTCATTCACCTTCCCAGAGATCATTGTTGGATGACAGCTTTGCTAACAGGGCATTTCTAGGCAGAGGCATGGTCTGCCCTAATAGAGCCATTATGAAAATAAATGGTTCTCTTTATCCCTTCTCAACTGAAATAAGGGCTTATGAAGCTGCATTTTGAGATAGTCTGCAGTGGTACATATGGTCTTCTTCTTGATTTGTTTCAAAGACAAATAACTCTGAGAAGTTCCATATAAAAAGTAATAAAGATCATACTAGGCTTAAATCTAGGGTATGCTAAGCTAACTGTTTTAAAGAAAAATTATGAGAGAAGTTACTTTTTTCTGTCCTCTTCTATTGTTAAAGAAATTAGCATGAAGCCTGGTTTTTAAGAAAGTTTGAAAATACCATCACATTCCTTAGGAGTCTTATTCATTTTCTTAGAAAATGAAATTAGAACACAAGATTCTGAGAGCTGTGATAGTCTAGCCATGTTTAATTTTGACAACTGTTTAAAAAAAAAAAAAAAAGATAGAATTAGAGAGATTATTCCTAAGGAAAAGCCAAATTCAAGAGCACATGCCCTTTTTCTCTACTTTATATACTACAATTCACATATGTGTACATTCTTGTGGGTGCTGTCTAGCAACAATAGCTATATCTGCTGAGGTCCCAAAAGACAGTCTTTAAAATTATAAAAATGTTTAAGAAAAGCCTTTAACACCAATAAATATTGAAGTCTTATAGCTGTAAAATAGTCAACTGTAGTTGCCTGTCATCTAGCCATGGTCCTTGTCCCTGTAGGTGTACTGCATGTACATTCTGCAGCTGCTTTTCAGCCTCAGACCGAGACAGCTGGACAACACTATTCACTAACAAAACAAAAATGTATTTCCCCTGTTTTGGAGGAAGGGCAACTGCTGTGGGTCCCATCTACAAATGCACACTGTAGAAGATATGTATTAGCACTCTGCCTCCTAAACATATTCTCAATATTCTCAATGCTCAATGTTGAAGAAGTAATAGAACATAAATACAGGAGGCTAGTCCTAAGGGAAAAGATTGTTTAAACAGCCAAAAGCTGAGAAAGCTTATCAAGAAGGAATCCACAAGCCCATTAAAATGAAACACTATTTAATTCACTATTAAACATTATTTATTTTGCTATTTAATGTACTTGTTAGTGGAAAGGGGACCTAACTGTCAGGAACAGAGATAAGGTGTTGGCATGAAAATGACATGGATGCCAATGAATCTGGGGGAAAATGTACTGTCACAGATTTGACCAGTACAGTTATGTCAACTTAGAAGAAGACTTTACAAGTGACAATTTCACATTTGGTTCAGTTCAGTCACTGACTAAGCATCTTGACAAGATATGAAATGAAAGACAGTGATAAGCTGTTTCAAGAGTACTGTAGAGTAAAATGCTCATACTAGCTAGATTGTCATTTGAAAAGCTTGTAAAGAGGAGATACGAGTGGGTCAGCAGCAAAACTGATGATGCCTTAACCTGCCAAATCCTAAATAAATAAAAAAAAATCTTAAATGCAAAAAGTCAGCTTTAGGACACTAAAGAAGGAACTACTCTCTCCAATAAGATATTCTTGCAATACAAAGTAATCTTCCTGATCTTAAAATTTTAATTTCATCTATATTCTGATAATCTGTAGGATAGAAATTGACAGGCTTTACCACTGTTATCCCAGATCTCTAAACTGTCCCAATGATTTGGCATCCTGATCAAGACACCAATCCGTATGTTTAGTAATTCCTGCTCTTTCAATTCTCTAAGTTATATACAAAGAAATTGTGCTACATAAACCAGAGAGGACAAGTAACTAATTTCCATATAGCAGTGTAACATTTTTAAAACCAATGAGGTTGTTATGAGGAGTGTAAAAATCTAATTGATCTACATAAGGAAGGCAATTGAAAACTTGGTTCATTCCTATTCCCTTTATCTGTTTTCCCTATTCTTACCAATACCTTTTTGTTTTCTTTTTTGGTGAGGGAGAACAAAGCAGATAAAGACCAGAAATATATGCAGTTACTGGGATGAGATATCTTAGACCTTTGTACATAGCAGTTCTGCTACTCCTAGTAACAGAACACTGTTAACATTTTTGTTCTTCATTTCCTCATTCTGAACAGTTTGTTTTGTTGGGATTTAATGCTACTGATCATTAAGCCACCACTTTATTTTTATAATTGGAATGGTTATAGTCATCTCAAAGTCTTCCCCTCTCTTTGTTGGAATTAGATTCTTTAATTCAGTCATTTGAACCATATGGTACCAATTGCAAGATGCTGTGACTCTACTTCTTAGACAGAGGTTTAGTCTCTTCATCTTTAGGCCTGGGATACACAACAAATGTGTTACTATCCGAGCAGTGCAGTTTTGGTACCATGGCTTTCCTGAGAGAAACAGGAAGTGAACAACATACCAGATTGTCTTACAAATGTTCTCAGCACTTCACAGTAGTGAAAGCAGACCATCATGGTAACATGTAGCCTACAACAGCACTCTCCTGTCTATTGTATAACAGTGCACTAACACCCTGTTTGTCACTTGCAAACTCTTGATTATTCAACAGAAGAATTCATTAAAACATCTGGAGTGGAAATCACAAATGCCTCAAAATAAGAATATGAATTAGAAGAAAAATTAGCTGAAAGCTGAAGTTGTGTATAAGGAGCCAGAGCAAATTGTCCAAAATTCTAGAAAATACAAACCATAATAGCAGAATTAAAATATTAATATAACTTTTTGGACCACACCAAAGTATGCAGCTTGGAGAAATGTAACTGAATTTATTTTGGGCTGTTTAGACATATTTAGCTGCTTACTGTGCTTTCTGACTATGATGAAAAAAAAGGAGGGAGGGATACTGCCCAATATTGATGCCCATTTAAAATTTCCTCAGTAGATAAAAATTAATGCTTTGGGCTATAAAAGCTGGCTTTAGGATAATAAAAGATTAGCTATGGAAATGCATGAAGACACAGAATTTTCTCTGCATGGTAAACTACATTCTACTGAACCAGGAGCATTGATACAGGGTTTCTGATATCGTAGAAAAAATAAAGCAAATCATTAATCTGACTGTTCTCAGCTAAACTTAATTAAAAGTTGAATGCTTCTTTTATCAATTTCTTATTTCTTTCACCCACCTCTTAGAGAAATGTTATTCTTGGGCTTCGAGTAATATAAGGAAGTTTCATATAATGTCAAAGACTTTACCGTCATCAAAGATAATGGTTTGTTTGCCTAAGGGGAAAATGGAATGAATTATGAGTAATACAAAACATTCTTTCTAATTCCTTTTTTCCCAGCTCTATGGCATTTCTTTAACTGTAATCAGATGTAGTTTTAGCCCCATGGGGCTGCAATTCAGAACTCCTTTAACCCTCAGTTGTCCCTGGAAAGGTCCTCTTTTATAGAAACTTTCTCTACATTTGATGTGTTTCTCAAGACTGGCAGTTTTATTACTAGCCTGGGGAAAGAAAAAAATAAACAAAACATAGCAGTCTTATAGCTGGAACTTGGAAAATTTTGGCTTTGACCATGCCAAGATTATCAGCATCCATCAGTCAAAATGGAGATTGTTATTTTTTTTTATATAAATGGCTTTCAAAAGTACTCTCATTTGCTAAAAATAAAATATATATTTCACATGAAATTAATAAGTCAAGGTAATTGAAAAATATCATTAATAAAATAACATAGGAAATCAAACATATATGAAATGCAAACATGTCTCCAGTTCAAACAATGCTGCTCTAATACTTCATGACAATGTAGTTATTTTCTAATATGAGGAAACAAAACTGCTGCCAAAAAGATGTTTGCTGGTTTTAAACAGAATTCTTATTCTTTGTCAGATTATTAAGGAAGAAGCACAAAGGGTTACCATGTCACTGAATTTAGACAAGCCCTCTTGCTAGAAATAGAGGAGTGCTAAAATTTCCAATACCAGCACATGAAATACCATTGAAAATACTAGGCTACTTTTCCAACTCATGCTTTCTAAATGTTGCCCCTTTCTTTTTCTTCATTACAAATTAAAACCACTACATCCACTGACCCAGTTCAGCATTTCAGTTTCCATGCACACTTCTTTAGAAGATTCTAGAGAATAGACATCCAAGAGGACACCTGTGCAAAAAGCAAATAGATCACAAACTATAGATGTGTCAGAAGATGCAACCATCAAACTATGTTCAGGAAACAGGTAACACGTAAAAAAATATTTTTTTTTATGGTAGGACACCAAGACTTTCTATGAGTGTCTATATAGATGGGCCTATTCAGTAGGGCCTGTTGCAGTAGGACAAGGGATAATGATTTTAAACTGAAAGAAGGTTGATTCACACTGCATATAAGAAAAAATTTTTTACAATGAGGGTGATGAAACACTAGAATTGGTTTCCCAGAGAGGTGGGAGATACCAATCCCTGGAAACATTCAATATCAGATTGGATGGAGCTCTGAGCAACCTGATCTAGCATGGCAGGGGGATTGGACCAGATGACCTTTAAAGGTCCCCACCAACCTAAAGTATTCTATGATTCTATGATATTCTGCTGGAAAAAGAGTCAATGTCACAGTTTTGTAGTCCCAGATTTGTGAGACAAGCATAGGCCCATGGAAAATATTAGCTATTGGTTGGTGACAGTGAATACATTGATTTTTTTTGTCTTTGGAAAAATATAAACAAGGCAGAAGAGGAATAAGAAGAGGGTAGGGTCAAGTGAATCAAAACATAGCTTAACTACTGCTTGTCTTTCAATCTAAAGTAGTAGAGCACAGGTTCCTATTTAGCTTTGAAGATTGACTCAGGCTTTGGGTATTTAGCTTGTTGTCTGGAAAAAAAAAGGAGGTGATGTAACAAAGGTGAGAGATTTGTGAAGTCAGGGATTGAACTTTTGTTCTCTTAAGCTGTCACTTTTTCTGAAGAAAACTGAGGAAATATCAGTACTGCCTCAGCAAACTAATTAAGATCCTGAAGTGGGTTGACAAAGTCCTCAACATATGCAGCCCTTTTAATACACTGTGCATTCATCAATATATGGGGAGAGATGGAGGAAATGGCAACAAAATGTCAGCCATAGTAACACTTTCTAGAGCTCTCACTTCTAGGAACAGCTAAAAATGGAGGAGTCTGGGAAACAGTAATAGTGATGAAAAGGCTTTGAGTGAAAACTTCTAGCATACTGTAACATTTTAATGCAACTATAAGCAGAAAATAACATTTTTCTCACTCACCAAAGTAACACCTCTCTTTGTCAATGGAATAGCTGATATATCAGTTAAAATAAAATGCAAATTGAATTTTCCATCTGGCCACTCTTACACCCAATAATTCAAGCCAAATAATGTGTTGTCTTTAAGGAAATCATTCTACCAAACAAAACTACACACTCTAACTATTTTTTCTTGTTCTCATAACTCAAAACTCAAGATAATGATCAACCTTATAGAACAAAGCTGAAGGCAAGTCTGGTTCTAAGCAAACTTTTTCTACCTTGGCTTTAAACTCCCTGTGAAAGTCAAGTGGTTATATTCCTCTCAGTCTAGCCAATGACAGGAAATTAAATCAAGCAAATTTAAATGTGTCTGTTTAGATAAAGCCATTATTCTTTCATTTAGCAAACACCAGAGTTATCCAATTCTAAACTGATTCCTGAGTTAAATGAATTTATGAAACCTTAATGTCATCTTGCATCAGCTTTTTTCCTTTTTTTCTTTCCCTTTTTTTTTTTTTTTTTTTCTTTTTTTGTTGGTTGAGGTTTTTTTGGGGGGCTGGTTGGTTTGGTTTGGGTTTGTTTTTTTTTTTTTGCTAAGCACCTAGGGTTTTTTTAATTTTGATAAATTCCACATCAACTTTCTTGTATATTTGTCAATCTTACCTCAGTAGTCAGTGACATTTTCTTCAACTGCATTTTGATGGACAAGGCAATTCACTTTGTCGTCTAACCCTTATATCAAAGTGACAGAAGATTCTGCAGTTTAACACCTGGAGAAATTTTCATTACTTCTACAAGATTTAGATAACACTTCCATTAACAATGCTTAGATCAATGCTACAAAACCTACAGTTGTAAAACTTGCCTTCAGGCTCCCATGTGTATTTTTAAAGACAAACATTTCAGATGAATAAATGTAATGTGAACAAGAACTCACCTTTTCTGGAAAGCACTTTTGATGTCTGAACAAGACATTTGTTAATGATGCAGCAATAACAATTTTCTTGCTGTCCATTATACAGAAGGTATTTGTTTTGTGATGTGAAGTATTTCATTTCTGAACACAAACATCACCCCGACCCAGAAAAACAATCCTAAGCAGGTAAAATGTCCCCTTAATGTTAAAAATAAAATGGAGAAACTCTTTTTGGAGTTTCACTTAATAAAAGTGATTGCTTTGTCATTTTTAAAAAGACATGGCTAAAAAAGAAACTGAATTTGAAATATAATGTGCCATACCTTGCTGAGTTGACAAACCTAAGTAAAGATAACTGAGTTTAAATATCTGAGTTTGTATTAGTGGACTTCAAGATGTCTTTGAACTGTGGGGATTGTTGCAGGGAAAGAGAGATGGACTGGAGGCTCTGGTTCAAGAGTATAACACTCCCAAAGGAGACAAAAGAGTTAAAACACCACACAGCCTTGTATATGTTTGCCTACTACTCTTCTCAATACACTTTCATTGCAATCCTCTAGAAAGGTCATATATACACCAATGACACGAGGGAAGAGTACAGGAATACATGCCTCAATTACTATAAATAAATTACAAAAAGGTCATTACTGTAAGTTTGACTTAGTGAAGAAGGTGTGAAGTGAAGGTGGAGATGAGGAGGGTGCAACAAAGTACTGGTAATTTAGTTATTTCCCTTTCAAAAAAAAAGCATTAGATGTAATCTGCTATGTTATTTTTTGCCTTCAAATGTCTGAGTTTTTTTCAGTATGTGTGGGTGTAATAAGGCCTCATATACTCAATAATGTTTAGCTGTTCTGAACAAGGAATTGATAAACCCCCAGACTAAAAAAGTCCATTTAGTTTTATTTATTTTTTTTTACTATAGAACAGAATATGTCATTGCAGAGCAAATCAGATGCTAGATATCTTCAGTGATTTAACAAATTTTGTCCCAGGTCATCATGCTTAATATTCTGATAAAGTATTTATTACTCGTTTTACTAATTTATGAAGTTAGCTGGAGGCAGCATGCTTGTTGCTAAACTTTGAGTTGAGGAGAGAAGGAAAGGTCAACCAATACAGTTATGTCAGTCTGGTCCACACAAAGCGCAACTGTGGAAAGCATTTAATTATTGTGACAAATACTAAATAATTGGGTTGATTCTGCTCAGTTCCCAGGAGACAGGAACTGGAATCTCAAGCCCAAAGAATCACAGCTTATAATGACTTTCATCCAACAATATCAGCAGAGAGATGCAAACTGTCCATGTATGATATGAAAGCAACACTAACATCTCCTACTATTCACAGGAACAACTTGTTGGCAAGAAATATTGCACTCTTCCTTGGCCCACCCTGGCCTGACACAGAGATGAGAACAGCATTCAAACTTGACTGTTTTGCATCATGGTAGGTTTTGCACCTTTCGGTGCAAATTGAATATAGGTAAACTATGAATGTCTTCCTAACATGAAACACCCCTTGGAAGCCATGGTATTGAAATTTTCTGAAAAGTGAGTGTGACAAAAGATACCAAAAGGCCCTTGATTTTCTGTACTGGAACACCAACTCATGCAACAGCAACATTTTACACCAAAACCCTGAAACAAGAGGACTGCACAACAGCCTGCACAATATATTATTGCAGGGTGGGACTCTGCCTTCACTTACTTCAGCAAGTCTTAGTGCTATGAAACTGTTTAAATATTGCTTCTGGGCTTCTTCCCTACTCCAGAAGTTGCCCATTTTTCCTAGGAAAAATCTTTCTCACCTCTGAGAGCTACCTACCCTATACCTTCTCCACTCTTTGTTGAAGACTTTCAGTTTATTTTTATAAACTCCAAGTTTATAAAGACTCCACCAGACTCCAGCTTGTGGTCTTTCTCATTCTCTTTAGAGGGCAGAAAAAAAGCAAGTAGAAATCAGGTTTCTGCTTCAACATGTTTGGATGTTTCTGTGAAGGGACCTACTTTCCCTCCTTTGAGAGCAAACAGAATGAGGCAAAAAGGCAATCCTTTTACAACTCTGTCCTCTCACAGGACATAAGGTACCCACATATCATGCTGCAAACTAGCGTGATATCAGATTTATTTACCAATTAATCTTTGCAATTGCAATAAATGTCCTTCCTTTTCTTGTATCATTTTCCCCTCTAACTGAAAATTACTCTTCCGTCACACAGAAACACGAGAAAGATTTTGCTTTCAAACCTGAGAAGAGAGAGAGGACTTAATTAATTTAAAAATTAGAGTAGTATGTGTTGCCCTTTGAACAGGTTGAAATAGAAGTACATTGAGGCTGCAAGTACATGAGAGACTATCAGGTTTGGTACACACTCTCACAATGAAATGGCAAGTTGTTCTCTTTAACCATCATCTGTGTGACTTCCCCATTGGCAAATTTAATATAAATATATATATACTATACCTTAAATATTAGGTCATTTCTGTGGGGACTGAAAATCCTGCCTACAAAAAGTAACTCTGAAGTAGAATGTAAGAACCACCAAAACCTTTGATTTTGTTTATTAACTTAATGACATACAACTAAACAGGTAATGCAGTACATTATAAAAGGAGCCAATACTGCCTTGGAATCCCTTGAGTATATTTTAAGGAACACCGAGTAAAATAATGCTGCTGCAAAGCCCCAAGCATACTATATCATGAGTCTGACACCACTTTAATAATGTATAACACAAACATGGTTTTGGTCCAGCAGGATCAATGGAAGGAGGTAGTTTATTAAGTGAGAAAAAGAAGACCTAGAGGAAAGTCAGAGTGAGAAAGTAAAGTTATTGCGAAATTCATGTTTTCTAAATTAGGGTACATGCAAACTATAATATTCCCTGAATTTCTTAAAGTCTAAATCAGTTTAGGTTACCTTCTGTGCTTTATACAGTGATTTCAGCTTCATTGGCTTAAAAGGAAAATAAAAATAATAATTTGTGGTTCATTTCTTTAAGATAGGTCAGGGGTTTTTATTAATTATTAAAATGTGGAAGAAGTTCGCTTATGTACATTGTTATCCTTGAAAATGCTTCCCTTTCCTTTGTGTACTATCAGTATGTTAGTAACCATTTTAAAGAATCAGTTTTTAAAAATTCCATGTTAAGACCACATATAACCTGCAACTAAAGGAAATATAATTTACCTCTTTCATATGGTATATCTAAGTGCTACCCAGATACTCTGTAACTTATTACTGAAGACTTAAAATTCTTCATCGCAGAGGAAATACAGCTTCCTTTCCTCACTGAAACACAAGAATCCTACACCAGTTGTCTTCTAGAACTGCTTAAGCATTTCTATTTTAAGATCCAAATCTCTTGGGTTGCTGTTATGAGAGAGTACTTATGAACAAATCTGTTTTAAAGAGTGCTTTTAAACTGTTTGTGGACTTGGGCCCAGGTTCCATTGTTGTTGTGACAGAGCCATACTGAAGTCAGTGCTGTGTCACTTCCACATGCTACAAATACACTCTGAAATTGACAAGTTCCATATCTTCAAGCTGAATTTATATACTATATATGTCAGATGCAGTGCATTTCAGCTTCTTCCAGAAACAAAGCTGCAGGAAACAGAAATGGTGATGCTTATTTAAAAAGAAAGCTTGAGCACATGAGAGAAAAAAAGAAACAGGGAAATGCAAGAGTCAAAAATACTTTGGACCTTTGTAAATTAATGGTAAGAAATGCATTGTACTTATCTATCACTAGCCTAATTTTGTATTATATGGTCAAACATACAAGCTGTATATGGTAAAACAGGGAGATAAGGGAGTTTGTTTTCAAGTTTATGTCTGTTGAGCTGTCTCAAACCTTCAAACTCTGAAGATTTACAATTGTAAGATAGGTCTCCTCTTGGTCCAGTAATGCCACTCTATAAAAAACCTACAAAATATTATCTGACACTTCATTAGTTTGTTTCACTAGCTACCCTGGAAATCACTTAGCAACAGAGCTCCTGAAACACACACATGCATGTCATTAAATAAAGAGAAATTATATTCAGCTCTAAGAAGGTCATCAAAATCATAATTAAAGTAAAAGGCATTACTATGTTGAGCTCATTTGTAATTAAAAAACAGATTTATGAAAGATGTAGCTATTCATCTCAAACATATTTATTTTATAACTCTCTTCCCATTTTCATTTATCTCAAACAAGATCTGGAAACAAACATTAAAGAGTAAAGTAAGTATGAGGAAAACTGCAACATGGAGTTTTATCGATATTAACAGTGTTTAATTTGAAGAATTAACAACAAAACCATACAGTGCATCAAAGAGATACTGCAAGTTAATAAGGAACATTTCTGATTACACATTTGAAAAGGTCAGTCTCAAAAGGAGCTTTCACTGGTTTGTTTAATACTGAAAAAAACCTGCATGAATAAGAAAACAGCTTTATTTAGAAACAAAGTCTAGATTAATAAATATGAAATGGATTTTAAATTTGGGAAATTGCCTTGGTTTTACTACCTCCACTTTCCCAATTCAACCTCTGAGCACATGAACCAATATGTGCAATTTCAAGTCTCCCATCTAGCAAGAAAATCGTTTTCTTTCACCGTGTTTCAATACTTTCAGTTTTACACTCCAGCCACTGAAAGTGCCTTTTCTTAACAGTGTTAACTATACAGAATGTTTACAAAAAATAAAAAATTGTCATTTGTCCTCTGAACCTTTGATAGTTTAATCATTTTGAAGATACATTCAGGAAACACAGGTAAAATTTTCCTTTAAATTTTATCTGGTGGAATGCATAAGCTGAGCCAGATGCCATCAGATGAAAGTCAGCGGTATGTTTCTGTTCACTTTGGTGATAGATCTAGCCCAGTAAATAAGATTTTCTGCCATTGTTAGTAGGCCACAGGCTTTCCAACGACTGGTCAATGCAGGGTCTCAGGTCTCATCCTGGCTAGTATAGCCTGAGCTGGATTTAGCTTGTTACAATTGTAATGTGAATTCACTTCAGGTATGGTATCTTAAAACTACCTTGTGCAGCAATGTCCCACAGTCCAGGGAATCAGTGCATGACAAACAACAGCCCTTTTTTTCAGGAACGTTTGGGGATCAATGGAAAGAAAAATACTGTGAGAAAGCTTGTAGAAACAAATCTGAGACTGAAAGGAAAGAAACTCCACCAGAAACATTATGCTGCTTCCTCCAAAGTCCTCAGGTTGCTGATGACTTACTATCACTACCAACCCTGTGGCAGCTGAGAAAGGTTCAACTCTTGTCCTTAGGATTCAGAAGGACACTGGAAAGGTGAACATCACAACAAAGAAAAGGGTAGAATAGAAATTGCTTGTGAAGCATTTTTAACTCTATTCTTAATTACATTTTTCTGTACTACTTTGGACTATTAGACTATAAAAACATTTTTATAGCTATAAATAAATTCTTAGCACTCATTTTTGCCAAGAGCAAGAGTTTGATTTAGATCATTATTATTTACTGATTTTCTACATTACATCAATTTGGTTGTATGTATAACATCACGTAAAATTGCAACTCAGATTTATGCAACAGTGCTTAGAAGTCTTCAGGCATTCTTTCAAAGAAAACCCTCCTATTTTATTGCAATTATTTCATTGAACACTGCCCAAATATCTATTTCTTTTTCTCTGTCACAGCTACTACCACCTGTAAGCACTGCCATACCTGATAAGGATATGTGGACTAGTTCAGGAAAACCAAAGAGGTGAGTGGTTGCTATCTCTTTGGATGAAACACTTATAGTCATGTATAAAGTTGTCTCAACTTTCTAATCACACTATGGGTCCTGTTAACTGGTTTGCTAAGGCAGTATGACTAAACTGGTGTAGTAGAATTGCCTCTCTGGTGATGTAACTGCATTTTAAGCAAATATTCTTGAAGAGTGACCTTCATTTTTCTTAGAAAACTCCTTGCTTTACTCCTTGTATTTATAAATTCTTAGTTTTACTTTGTTTGGATCAACTGTTTGGCAAGTAGGTTTGACTTAGTAATTAGAAACTCTTTATCATTAGTGTTTGCTGTGATGTATCTCTGCAGCTTTTCTGAGATCCTGAGCAATACAGAGAACATTAAAAGTAGCCAAGATGTTTATATCTAAGGAATCACTCAGCAACAGAAGGACTGGTAGGGCAGGCCTTTTTTTTTTTTTTTTTTTCCTGAAGTAAGAAAGAATTGAATTAATGAAGAAGCCACATTAACTTAGATTTAACACATGTTCTGTATTTAGAAACAGCCAGCTAATGCTGTAGTGAGATCAACTGGGCTGCTTTCAGCTTTTTCAATTTCCGTGATGTAGTCCAAGCTGTTTATTACCTGCACTACATTCTGTAAGACTGTAGAAGCAATCTAACATCTTTCTTGAATACTTGTTCATCTTCTTTGTGTGTAGGAAAGTATTTTAGTAGATGTAGGGCCATTAATCTATAGGATTTTTTTCAGAGAAACATGTTGGACATTCACTGTTAGAATTATTTGAAGTACATCCAAACTAGAGAACTGTAATACCTTTGTGACTGCAGAATAGTCATGTTTATAATGTTCTGGGGTAATAATTTTAGCTGTGCATGATGGCATCTACACCAAAATATTTTGTATTAATGTCTCAATTAATCAACAACCCAAGTAAATTACAACAATATTACAGAATTACTGCAAGACTAATTTATTAAGATTATTACTACATTCTTATGTTATTATGAATTATTATGAATTAATAATACATAGAAGATAATTTAATTATGACACTTTTAATTAACCCTTTTTTTCCAAAGTAGTGAATTCAGGAAGAGGTCTCGTCCAAATTAAATTATTCCAAAAGCACACATATTTCTGTACCAACTGACTGTGTTTTTGAAGGATATATTTGTTCTATGATTTTCTAAAAATAATAATTCTGTTATTTAGAATCTTCTATTTTTACTATCGTCTCCCTAACATCATTCTGCAGACTTCTGTTTCTTTTTAGTTGAAACCTGCACTTTATCCATAAAGGGTATAACGCAAAATATTCAGTTGTGTGATAAATACTACCAGTTTTACAAATAGCTTCTCAAATTTCATTCCTGTTAGGTGGAGGACAAGAAGGAAAAATAATTAAACATTTACTTAAAGAGAAGCTTTACATACAAGTTTTTGTAGAAAAATGTGAACTACAAGCTTCTATTCTTAAATACAGAGTAAAAATACTAAAGTTCATGTGTTTTGTGCAACTTCTATTACATTTCATTTAGTACACAGTGTTCTGTGTACCAAAAATAAAAGGCTTCATTTTTAGAACCTATTAAAATTGCAGTTCCAGTCTATAAAGGAACTTGTAAAAATAGCATCAGATGAATAAATTTTAAATGCATCTAGTAAATGTGAGCCAGAATTCAAAGTTTATAAGAGGGAGAAAGGGAAGAATCTATTAGTCTTCAGAAATGAATTTACATTCTCAGTGTGGTATCAAGTGTTGTTTAGACCTTTTATTTTCATTTCCAAGGACTATTATCCACTCCTGCCACTGACAATCATCACCTGTCGTTCTTTAAACAATCTTTTTGCTTTCAAGGAGACTTGCAGCTTCAGACCAGCCACAGGAATGCACAGTGCCTGGCACAAACTCTATCTACTATTAAAGTACCACCATCAACTGCCTCTAGCTTGGGCTATCTACCTTGCTACTAGTTGCCCAAACTCCCTTTTAGCCATGAAAAGATATATGACAAGAGCCCATAAATGAAAGTCTCAGAAATCAAAAAAAGAAAATGCAATATATACATCCAGGTATTTATATGGTGTTGCTTGCAGTCAGTCAAATTAATTCTTTGTATCTCATAAAGCCGTTTTGCTTAACACACCCTCACACACATGCACGCAAGCATACAGACACAGATACACATCAACCTCCATTGGTCCTGGTTTTACTTTGCTTAATCTCAGTCATGCCTTCTCCAAGTTTAACTTGAAGACTAGGATGTTATATGCTGTTGAAAGTTTTAAGCAGATGTCATATTTCAAAGAAGGCTTATATATATGAATCTAGTATCAGTCATTTTGATGTTGTAACTGTGTGCCTTTAACTAGAACTGAGACATTGATGTTTTAGCACTTGTCTTGATCAAGTTTTTGTAAAATAGCTGAACACAAGAAGTTGACAAAATTAAGAGCATTCCATGAGTGAAAACAAGCAACAGTGTGTTTGTAAATATATTTGGATTTTCAGTCTTCTTGAATTTAACTTGATTAGAAACATCTCCAAGAAGGATTCTTAATTTCTCAGGGGAAAAAGGGACTCACCTGAAAAACAGGTGTTTCTTCTTGCAAATATTGTCCTCAAGTGCTTATACTGCAACTTGGTCATGTTTCGCAATAGAGTGTTCTTCAACTTCTCTGAATCGCCTTCATATCCAATTACATGTCTCTTAATTCTCCTGACTGCGATTGATAAATTGTCCGTTGAAGGAAAATGGCCTTGTCGAGCAGGTGAATGACACCTAAAATCAGCTTCAGGAGGTGCTGGAGTGACATTTGTATATAGGGTTTCAGGCTGTTTCTTCTCTCCCCATGCTTTCTAGATCACAGCATTCAGGATAACAAAAAACTAACTGAAGGCTGTTCACAAGTATGAAAATAGCTATTCAGTTGGTGCCCCATTCTTCTGTATCAAATGGAGCTGATAAATCCTGCTTGAACATAATGATTTTTTTCAAAGGGCCTCATGGGCTGTGGGTAACTAATCTACAATCGAAGCAGTAATTACAAACCATTTGATTTCACACAGGAAGTAACTGAAGAAGAAGTAAACTTAAAGGCAGAAGTGGGAGAGGGGCTGCCCAGGTAGTACACTCAGGGCCCTGACAGTTGTTAAAGCCACGTTGCCATGACCATTTGATGAAAGAAAGAAAAACCTAATCTAACAGGTGATATCCAATTGCACCTTCTATATCAGTGAATCTGACAGAAACAAAAAATCATCACTGCTTCCTGGAATTAGTTAAAATTAAAGCTAGAGATGATGATGATGGAAAGACTGCTCAGCCTAGAGAAGAGACGGTTCCACAGGGATTATCTAGCTTCTTGTATAAATAATAGCCCATAAATCATGCCCAAAATTTCTGATAGTACCTTCTTGGATGCCCTACTGCAAATAGACTTTTTACTTACCATTATGTTCAGTTGAGTACCAGCAAATGATTTACATGAGTCAAATGAAGGGATGTTCAAATAAAGTCTTATTTTTCATAGTAGAATGAGCTCTTAAACATCAGGAGTTTTTGTTCACCTTCATGCTTCCCAAATATTTCCTACTCTTTCTAAAAATGTATCTAATGCTTAGATCCTCACATGCAAAGATCTAGCTGTTTCTTTCAGCCTTTTTATTATGATAACGTGAAAAAAAAAGGTACTACTAGCTGATAAAACATGTTACTAGAAAACTATAATTTTATACACACGCATATATGGTGATACAGGACAATAACAACATTAGGAAAGAGAGCTCAAAGATAAAAGCAATCTGTTAAAATATTTGATATTATCTTGTGAAACTTTCTGTGGCAGATTAAGCCAGCTGCCTGTGGATAGAAAAACTGTCTGAACTGAAAGCTGCTTGAAACAGTGGTGATTCATTAACAGTGGTGATTAATTAACAGTTGACTGAGTTAGGATGGCAGGAGGCCTGAAAGCTGCCAATGAAGTTGAATAAATAAGCTAGAAGGCAGAGCAAAGTTCCTGACTATGGACTTGTTTAAGGCTGTGAAGTTATTAAAATCTCAGATAGCAAATGTAAACATGAGATAGGAAAAAAAGAGGAACTGGATAATCTGAAAGGTATCATTCAGCTGTCGGTGCTGTTATTGTTGCATTTCCATTTGCACTCCAGAATAAACTCACCTTTTATTTGGATGCAGAATTAAAGTACAGTGCAAAATTTAAGAAATATAACAACTAAATGGACATCCTGAAGCAAGAAAAAAGATAGGAACAGCCTTTTTTTGCACATAGGATATGTCAAGAAATGCAGCAAGGTGGCTAAGGGTAGAGTGTATGGTTATCACTCAGACTATTTTGCCAGCTGAGGATAAGACAGTCTTCACTGTCAGTTGCCTCCATAAACAAATGGGGCTTTAGTGACAAATCAACAACTTCTTCTGTCTCTGCAGGATGTGACTCTCAGTGTCACTCACACACTGTTGTATTGAAATAGAGCACACACAAAATGTCTGTGCTGAAGATATGTGGGGTTTTTTAATTGTCCTTTGTGTCTGGTGACTGGAATACAAGTTTGACATTATTATTATTTGGCTTTAGCACTTTCTTTCCAGATCACTGTCTTTTGAGATATCACTTTAAAAACACCTCATATCACCTTGTATTTCTGTATGACTGCTACTAGCTCATTGTGTTTCATGACCAAACACCTTTTTCTTACATTCAACATGCATTAAACATAATAAAAAATCAGGTGTCAGATTCAAGGAGTTGTTACAGCAGCAGTTATACTTGAACCTGTTATGTGTGATACATACCAAGTGCAGGGAGAACAGACTTGCTGCATAGTAATTTTAGATGATTCTTTTAAAAAAATTGTTCATGTGGCCCAAATAAACTCATGATAAAATAGATGTCTAAGAACATATTAGCAGAGTGTCAGGATATTACATTTAAAATGTCATTGTCTTCAATCACTTTAAAAAAAAAAATGTTTAGACTTTCTAAATAACAGGCCTGACTAATGATGGCATTAAAAAAGGTTTCTGCGTTTTTTGCTTAGAATGCTGACTTCTTACAAGACTGCCAGCTAAAATGCATTTCAAACAAGACATGGGCCCAACAGCACACCTTAGAGAAAACCTTTTTTTGTGGGTGTCCCAGACTTTCTACAATTGCTACCTTATTTTTGCTTAGTAGTAGGATAGAATTCATAAGAACTGGGGTGGAGACAGGGTGTTTTATGGGTAACTCAGCTATGAAGCGGGTATTTGGTCTTTTGAATTTAAAGGCAATAACTACTAATTCTTTTGGAACAAGAGTAGAGCCCCAGTTGAACTGCAATTTTTATTACAAAGATTTCCAGTTTTAGACTCTACTGTCCCTGACTCTTCAACATCTTTTAACAAGGTGGACTTGAAACTAATAAAGCTGCCCAAGGTCTTTCAGGATTTGAATTTTAAATGAGAAGTTGTCTGTTGCTACCCTTTGCCGGTACTTCAGTGAGAGGAGAGATTCATTACTGAGGGACTATTCATTTTTTTTTAATTTGCAACCACTTTTGTGTAAGATCAGTCTACAGCATTCAAAATCTAAGCCTTCAGTCACATCTCCTGAAATTCAACCAGCTTACTTCATGGCCATCCCTTTCATGTCAACACACAAGGCTTACTATACATTTTCTTAGTATCTTTAGTCCCATTTTACTCTAAAATTTTTTATTATGTATTTCGATTTTATTATTATTCGATTTTTCGATTATTCGATATTTTATTATTATTTCGATTTGCTGCTGTTTAAGGTGACTCTTACTTCCTCCATCAGACTTGACTTTCTCTTTGTTCTCTTTAAAGATATAGATATAGATAGATATAAATATATAGAGATATATACATATATTTATTAGTTCTTTTATTCTCCCGATTAGTAATACTGACTTCTTCTGGTCCAGGTAGTCTGTTACTATAAGTGGCATAAATATTCTCTACATTCAAAGATGGAGTCTTGAAATCATCTCCACATTCTACCAGATTTAGGCAAGGCATTTCAGGATCACCTCATAATATTGACCCATTGACAAAAGATATCTAGTGAAATCCAGTGAATATTGAGATTATAAAATTCGTTGTCACAAGACGTTACAGAAATTTGAAGCACAAGTTTATTTTAAAGGCAAGTATATTGATATAGAAGAGGACTGTTGACAATACAGAAGTGGATTAAAATTCTAGGGTAGGAACACTTAAGCTGCAAATTTTTCATGGCTTGTCGGAAGCCAGGAGGAAAGGGCATATGAACAATGGAAAAAAGAAACAGAAGAAAAAGAAGGCGGCTTTGAGGAACTGCAGAAACAGACATACAACACCTTTAAATAACAGACTGTTCCTATCTGAGGGGTTGTGGTTGTAGTTTCTATTTGTTGTTAAGAGATATTAGAAGTTATATGTTGTTAAAGGTTGTATTCTCCCTCAAATTTAAAAAATCCACATGCTCTGTACTCCGTGTCACTGCCCTGTGAAATCCCCTGTTCCTATTGGTCCCCTGTTGCTGCATCGCAGTACTCCCTTACTTGGAAGTTACTTATATGGTTATCCCCACCTACCTTAAGCTGATCCATCCCCTTTTTATCCCTGTATGTCCCTTGTTAGCATACTCCTCCCATGTCCCGCCCCTTTTTCCAGCACCTTCTCCCCAGACCCTATAAAAGCCGGCGCAGCATTGTTGCTGGGCATTTTTGCCTTACTCAATAAAACCTTTCCATCCTCAAGCTTCTCCCTGAACCCTTTCTCCAACCGGGCCATGTCAATGGCTGGGATAATATACCTGCCTGTCTTTTATTCTAACACTTGTTCTCACAGCATCCAGAGTGGTGACTGTGAGATACCGAGCTAAATGGATATATGCCATGATTGTTATGTCTTTGTTGTCTAAATGTAATTGGTTGAGTCATAACACAGCTACTGATCAAGAGTAATAAAATTCTATTAGACTCATTTTCTACGTAGAGATGCAAAAGAGTGTCAACTCATTTTATAGAAAAGGCCAATACTTACCTGTTTTAACCTTTGCACATTTCTAATTGCACTCCTGCTTTCTTTTCATAGAGCATTTTTTTAAAATTGTTTGAAATAGTTGAAGTTGAATAAGGTGTCTAGATAAACTGTATAAACTAAGAGGACCTTGAAAAAAATCACCTATACTTCATATCATTTGGTTGCCAACCATGTCAGGTGTCCTGAATTAGTCATGTAAAAAATGTGTTTGTGTGTGCCATACAGTTCTATTATTTTATGGCTCTTGTTGGCAGTATTTATCCCAGCAGTAGCAACAGAGGTCAGGACAGTGACAAACAGGACAGTGAAAATCTACACATAAACAGACTAAGAGTTTACAAGGATCCTTCAAGCATGAAATAGTGTCTGAGAGAGAAAAATAAGTATTTCTTACAGGGGATATGTCCCTTCATACTGAAGCAGGAACTGTCATGTCATGAAATAAAGACTATAAATATGGCTTCTTTTTTTTTGCATATCAGTGCGGAAAATAAGTTCCACAGGAATAGTCCCTCATGTGATTCTCCTTATGTATTGCCAGTAGTCAGAGCAGAATACTTGACTGCTGGGTTGCATATGTACCATAAAATTGTCATGTTGTCACCTAATGAGTTACAGCCATTCAAGTCTTAGTCTACGCTTTTAGTATTATAATGTAATTGTAGTTGATCATAGGGAGTTTGTATGCCAGTGGAAGTTAGAGTAACTAATAAGTATAAAGAGGTCCTATTAACTCACGGAGAAGTATATGGAAGTATAATTAGTGCAGAATAAGAAGTATATAGAAGTCATATTTCTTTGCATGGTTTAAGTTCTGTAATCTAAATCAATATTGTAATGAGGACAAGCCTTGAGGCAGCACGTATGGACTCAAGGTTGAAACATACATGTTGGCCAACATTTGATGCACTATTGGTAGGAGTGGCTCCTGTGTTAATTAATATATCTAATTTAGAGAGCACTGAACCTTGAATACAATCATGATGAATTATACAAAGGTGTAAAAATGAAAAAAAATAAATAAATGTGTTCTTTACCTTTCAACACTAATACCTATTTAAAGTTCTTTAAGAACTCAGAAACATTAAGGAGCCTTTATCTGATTGGTTACAGAAAAAAACTCAAATTTTGCATTACAAACTATGCAGTTTATGTAGTCCTAAGCACAAAATAAACCTCGTAGTAACCCAATCAGATCTACATTTGGGTAAGCATCCTAAGCAACTTTTCTCAGAAATTTGCTACAGTCTTTGAGCTAGAGAAATCACCTGTATGAATGTATGATATTCATACTGGGGGGGAAAAGGGAAAAAAGCTGAAGCAGTACGAAGATAGAATTGTCAGAAGCTATTCTTGCAGAGGATGCCTAGTGCATATTATTATGTTAGTACAAGAAAGTTTTTCCTTGCTGAAACAACTCTGAGGCTAGCAGGAAAAAAAATCACTCTCTGGGACCATAAATGTAAAGTCTTTCACAGGTACTTAGTTCAAGGCACAGCTTTAAAAAAAAAAAAAAAGGAATAAAAGGGGAAAATAAAAAGAGAGAACCAGTTCTTCCAGCAGAGGCAGTAGCCCACATTTAAAAGAACCAGAGTAAAATCTCAGTTGTGTGGAAGCCAAAGTTGAAGATCCTACTGGCTTCACTGGAACCACTATTCAATCCCTGGAGTGTTTCAGAACATTCCTTTTTGCTACACTTAGAACTAACACTCACAGGGTCCTGACACCATCCGAAGATGTGCACATATAATTTGCATCATCTTAAGCAAGAACAGTGTGGGTATCTGAGGTGTCAGTGCAGGTCTGTATGTGTGGGATTAAAAAGAAAAGCTTAGGTTACAACCCTGAGCCTGAGAGATTTTCTTTGATTTGCTTTTCCATTCATGGGCTGATCAAATCTACCACAGTCAACGTGGGAAATTGCATGAGCTTCTTTGCAGACAAAATGTATTTTGCTATATTTAATGTAACTCCCAGCTGCCACAAAAATTTGGGATATACAGCCTGGAAAGAGCACTTATTAAAAGCAACCATGAGCTCTTCTCTGTGAACACTAATCTCTAATATCTTTCCCATAAAAAGAATCTTCAGTTCATGATTGGAGGAGGGATAATTATATGATTGCTATGTGCTACGCTAAGTGTTTATTCTGGCTAATTTATTTTTTAAATAAAGTTAATAATTGCAACCATACATACTCATTTCTCTTAAACTAATTTAAATAATCAGGAGGCAACTTGAAAAGAGTGCTCTTTAATGATGCGCGTTGTTATGCACAATACTTCTCATTTTTGTTTGCAAATGATAAATTATTGAAGAGTTTCTCACTGTGGTCATGTAGTTGCTTAATATGTCACTAAGACAGGAGTTTTATTTTTTGACTGGATCTCTAAATTTCAGATGAGTCTAAGATGTTCAATACATTCACGTTGCTTATTCTTAGCCCTGA
>VXBX01000221.1:585159-628840 GCA_013400415.1 Scytalopus superciliaris | reverse complement strand
GGGGGTGGGGGGGTGGAAACCACAAAGATTATGAAAATGTACTAATACATGTATTTACCAAACAAATATACAAAAGAATCCTGGAACTGTAATGTTATGTTTGTTTTTTTGGGTAAGCTACAAGTTTGAAGGAATTGTCCTTTGTATATGACAGGCAACATAAAGATTATAATACAGTTTCAGTGATCACAGGTAACTATCATTTATATTCTCCCTTTTAGACAAAGAAGAAAATGAAAAATTCATTTCTCTGTAAAAGGTCCTTTATCAGGTTGCTAAGCAGTCACAGCCTAGTAGCTGATTGATAAAGGTAGTTATTCAACAGTTTTGACCCCCAACCACTTCAGTGGGAAAATGAGTTGCAGTTCATGTACTTACATATGCAATAAGTTAGGATAATGAGTTCTAGCACATGAAATGAGTTATGATAAGGAATGAGATATATATTCACAATTTGCAGGGATGTGTTTATATATGGAAGAGCCAAAAGATGAATGATGATGGTCAAATTCAGAGCCCTAGCTTGTTTTTTTTTTACCAAGACTGTCCATTTGGAGATGATGGGTATACTTTTATGTGTATATGTGTGTCTCTCGCTCTCTTAATATCTGAATATCTGTTAACCAGTCTTGGAGTGCTCTGCTGAGTTGGCATTGAAGCTTGTTTGAATATTGTAACATTTTATTTTTAAAAAGAGGAAATACCTTTTTTCCTCCAACTAGAGTACCTCCCATTCTGAGTACCTCACCAACCTTTTCTAACCTTTTCCTGGCACTTGGGAACTATATCAGCTCTCTAAACTTTTCTCTTGTGGCACATTAGCTTCATCCTACCCATGTTATATGTCTTGTCTGCACAGAGGAAATCTTGATGCAACTGCAACAGATAAATCATACACTATAACAAAAGGACCTTTGGGGTACTGCAGTTTATACAGGTTTGTGAAATGGAGCAAACTAAACCAACAAGAGCAAGTTTAGAATTGTGTAACTATCCTGTATCACAGGAAAAAAAAAAAACAAAACCCAGTCTGGAAAACATCCAGAATTGTTCTGCCAAAATATCTTTTTTTTTTTTTTTTTTTTTTTTTTTACCGTTGGAAAAAAACCCAAATTTTTTTTGCAAAAAATTTTTTTTTTTTTTTTTTTTTTTTTTTTTTTAACTATTTTTTTTTACCATACTATGTACATAATACAGTGAAATGTTGCATGATGTTTTAGGAAGCATATAGAGATCTCTGGTAAATTATCCAGGAATTCTAAGGTATAAGATTGGTACATCAGGTGCAAGAACAGTAAGTTGAGTGTTTGTGGGCTATTAGCGGAGTAAAGTTCGAATTCGGTTTAGCTAAGGAATTGGCTTTTTACTGTATCTTACTGTACCTATGGTTTAAGATGCAGTCACTCATTTACAATTTATACACCACAGTTTTCAAATTATCTACTTCTGGAAAGAGAAAATAAGAAAACAACATATGAGTATTGGGGAAAGGTACTTGGAAAGAAGTACACAAAACAAAAAATACTTTCAGTTTGTTTTAGCTTAATTTTACTTTGCCTTACTTAAGTTTAAAAAAAGATAATTTTAAAGCAAAAATACTTGCCTGCTGCCAGAATGTATTTTTCCTTGCACTTTTTTTCACTGCTTTCTGCTTCAGGGCATGTAGCATGTGGCCTCCGTTGTTCAGTTCTTCACAAATGTTTAAATCTGTGGTAAAATGATGCTTTGTGTCGGGGTTGGAGAAAAGGAATTTGCAGGAAATCCATGAAAATTACATACTCTCTTGAAGTATAACACATGGAATGGGATGGGCACTTATGCACCACACATAAAATTTAGGTTTCTTTGTATGTTTCAGTACAACTGGAAGAAGGATCACGTAACCCATGAAGCAGCTACTGTGCAGCTCGTATATCTACCAAAGTACAACTACTGAATGCAGAAAATTGAATGTATAAATGTTCATTGGAAATACAGCCTTAAGCACAAAAAAACCCATCAGGTCATAAGCCTTATTTAATATTCAGGTTCAGGATAGTTCACATAGGGCCATATCCTAAAGACTTTATCCATCAAGATTCTCATTGCCTAGAAATCAACAAGAGTTTTGCCAGTTTAAGAAGTCTAGAATTTGTTCAGTAGGGAATAGTTTTCTTGACAAGTTAGAGATGTGTCTTCCTACTGTGCAGGGTACAATCTATAAAGACACTTCATTACTTGTGACTGTTTCTTTTTCCAATTTATTCTTCTTTATGGGATATATTCTCTGATAATTACTACATCTTCTTTTGCTGCCATGTGGTATGCATGAAGCATAAATAAAACTCAAGTTGAAAGCAAGACACATAAAGATAAAAAAACTGTGTTCTATCAAGTAGCTGCATGAAACAAAAGGAAAACTAAAGCTGAAAGATTTCTTCAGTTCTGGAAAGATCAGCTCAGCATACATAATACAGTCTAAACTAGGAATGTCAGAGATGTAAAACTTTAGACAGTGATTCATTCTTGACACGAGGTACAAGAAGATATTGCGAAATACAAAAACTCACGAGCTTTTGAGAGTAGCACTGAATGACATTTTGTTTACAAGGAGCTGGACAGAACAAAATTTTTCCAAGTTCTAGATTTGATGGAAAACCTTTTAAAAAATAGAATTGCATTTTTCTGACCTGTTTTTGGGGTGGTTTTTGTCTTTATATATCTGAAATCTACAGATTTAGAACACACAAGTGCAATATCATTAGCATACTGGTAGTTGCTGGAAAGTTTGTTTGAGCATCTGCTTGTTTAAAATTTGTATCTGTTAAATTAAACCTTTAAAACCATGTTGAAAGGGCATGTTGTATTGCTGGTTCTACATATCTTTTGAGTTTGTACCCTCCTAATTATTTTTGTCCATATTTACTGAGCGCCTGTAAGGAAGACTAAAATGAGTGTAAAACCTGCTCTACATCCTAGTCTCCTCTTCTACCATATTCAATGACATTACAGAAAAAGGTAATTTGATGAATGTATAAATCCAAAATGTGGAAAAGGTATTTAACATAGGTAACATATGCAATGAAACTGATACTTAAAAAGCAGCTTATGAGTTTCCTAGTTTAAGTGCAAACTGGCACTTTGAAGTTGAAGATGCTCTATCAATATGTGTTGTAGAAACTTGGGATTCTGTGACTACCTTTGTGCAGTATTTCTCATTTGTACTACTCAAAATTCTTGTTGATTTCCTGCTTGGTTGAAAATTCAAGGAACTGTATCTCTGCCTAGGCCCAATAATTTATGGATGATATGCTAGCTCTTTTTCTGTCCACCAACATAACCTCACAGCAGCTTACAAGCTGCAGTGTCATTAAGACACTTGTTTTTACTCTTTTTACTGCCCAGCAGTTGCACTTGTTCTTGATTCTTTAAAACAGTCAATTGTGACAGTAACTATGATGTATACTTTCCCTTTGTACAGGAGACGGAATTCTGCAGTACTGTTCCTCTATCTGATTCCCTTGTAGGCTTTTCACCTACTGGTGTAACTTATTTTTCAGAAAAATACTTCTTGAAAGGAAGCATGGATATAGGAATATTGTATTGCATGTGTACACTTGTGTGTATGCCAGCTTTCTCTTTATATAACATTGCTCTGTGACTGAGGCTTTTTTCTCTATATATTGCATACATCTGCTGTCTTCCATCACACACTCTTCTGTACGTTAGCCTAATTCAGACACTTCTCTATGACACTCAATTATGACACTTTATGACACTAGGTAAAATGCCACATTGAAAGGAAAAGTTTTTGAAAATCCTTTTTATAGAACTTATTATAAAATCTGATTACCAGTATTTCTGACTTTTCTGATTGAACTGTAAGTATATGAATTAAAACATTTCTCTTCTAAACCTTTCTAGATCTGTCAAGGCATTATTTTTATTGTGACAGTTTATGAAGAGTGAAAATTTTTAGGGTCTTAATTTTGACTCTTAATTTTTTTATTAACCAGAAACTTTAGTGTGAAACATTATTAGAAAATAGTAACTGAGAATAAAGTTGATTTAAATAAGAATTATTCCATCTATATTTGAGTGTTTATATTATTCTCTTTTCCACCTGACACAGAAGAGTTTTTACAGAAAATTTGTTGTATTATGGTATTGAACAGAAGCATAAAGTGATCATCACTTGTATCCAGGGAACAAGAACATGCCCTGTTCTTTTGACCTTTTCCTGGAGTGCAGGAAGAAGTTGCTGATGGAAAGGCGGAAGACCCCTTCCTTCTTTTCTCCCCCAAGCCAATTTGCAGACCTTGGTAGTAGAGTGCCAATTGTCTAGTAGGTCAGGGTGAATCTGGAAACCACTGTGTTCGTTTTCTCATTTTGGTTTTCAAATTCATAGTGGTTAGCCTTGGCTGACAGGCCAGCTCTCACCAGCTGCTCACTCACTCCCTTTCCTCGGCAAGACAAAAGGAGAAAAAGAAAGCTCATGGATCAAGACAGGTAGGGCGCTTGCTAATTACTACTGTGAGCAAAACAGACTTGAAGTAAGGACAATTACTGCTAACTTACATTCAATTAAACCAGGTGCAGATAGTGAGAAATGAAGACAAATGTTAATATCTCTCCTCCTGCTTCTCCCAGGCTCAAGTGTACTCTTTCACTCCTGTATTCTTGTCCTGCCCCCAACAGCAGAGAAAGGATGGGAGGCAGGAGACTCCACAGTCAGCACATAATGGTTGCTGGTCTCACTGCTGTTTCTTCATTCTCATACTTTCCCTCTGCTCCAGCATGACCTCTCCACGGGCTGCAGTTGCAACAGGAAATACCCATTTCAACTGGTATGGTCTTGTCCATGGGCTGCAGTGGGGATATCTGCTAACCTGGAACACCTGCTTCTCCTCCTTTGTCTCTGACCTTTGTGTTCACACTGCTATTTCTCACTGTTTTTCTCCCTTATCCTCTGCCTTGATGCCATTCTTTGCCTTTTCTTAGGTACATTTAGACACAAATCTGGAAGGCATAGGAGAAGGAGAAGGTCCCAGTGTGCTGGAAGGTGAGCTGACAGGAAAGGTGACCAGTCTGGCTGGAGAGGCAACTTTTGCAGGAACTAAGGGGAAAAAAGAGTTGATCACCTTTGGAAAAAAGGGCAGGCAACTCATGAAGTGTTTAAGAATACTTTAGGTCATGTAGAAAGAAAAACAGAGAGGTGAAAACACAATTTGAACTTAAGTTGGCCAGTTTTGGTAAGCATAATAAAAAGTGTTATTATAAATACATCAATAGCAAAAGGGAAATGCCTTCAGCACAGGGAGGAACACAGTTACCAAAGATGGGGAAAAGGTTAAGGTATTTAACACCTTCTTTGCCTCAGTTTTTAACAATAAGGCAGATCATCTCCCAGGACAACTGGCCTTCTGAGCTGGTAGACAGGAAGAGGGAGCCAAATGGCCCCCTGTAATTCAGGAGGAAACAGTGACCAGTTGAGCCACTTGGATCCTGACAAGTCTATGGGATCAGATGGGATCCATCATATGGTGATGAGGGAGCTGGCAGAGGAGCTTGCCAAGCCACTCTCCATCATTTATCAACAGTCCTGGCTAACTGGGGAGGTCCTGGATGACTGGAAGTTGGCCAATGTGATGCCCATTCATAAGAAGGGCCAGAAGGAAGATACAGGAAACCACAGCTCATCAGCCTGGCCTCGGTGCCCAACAAGGTTATGGAACAGATAATCTTGAGTGCAATAGCGCAGCATCTACAGGATGGCTGGGGGATTGGGACCAGCCAGCATGGATTTAGGAGGGGCACATCCTTCCTGACCTCTTTTTATGACCAGATGACCTGCCTGGTGGATGAGGGGAAGGCTGTGTATGTAGTCTACCTGGACTTCAACAAAGCCTTTGACATCATCCCCAATGCCATACTCCTGGAAAAGCTGAACAGGGGTACTCTCTGCTGGGTTAAGAACTGGCTGGAGGGCCTGGCCCAAAGAATGCTGGTGAACAGTGCTGCTTCCAGTTGCCAGCCAGTCACTAGTGGTGTCCACCAGGAGTCAGTGTTGGGCCCAGTTCTGTTTAATATATTTATTGATGATCTGGATGAAGGGATTGAGTTTACCATTAGCAAATTTGCAGATGACACCCAGCTGGGGGGTAGCGTGGACCTACTGGAGGTTAAGAGGGCTCTGCAGAGGGACCTGGACAGGCTGGATAGATGGGCTGAATCCAATGGTATGGGGTTCAACAAGACCAGGTGCCAGGTCCTGCACTTTGGCCACAACAATCCCATGCAGCACTGCAGGGTGGGGACAGAATGGCTGGAGAGCAGCCAGGCAGAAAGGGACCTAGAGGGAACTTACTGACAGGAAGCTCAACATGAGCCAGCAGTGTGCTCAGGTGGCCAAGAAGGCCAATGACATCCTGATCTGTATCAGGAACAGTGTGGCCAGCAGGACCAGTTCAGTGATTCCTCCCCTGTACTCTGCATTGGTGAGGCCGCACCTCAAGTACTGTGTCCAGTTCTGGGCCCCTCCATTTAGGAAAGATATTGAGGTGCTGGAGCAGGTCCAAAGAAGGGCAACAAGGCTGGTGAAGGGTGTGGAGCACAAGTCCTATGAGGAGTGACTGAGGGAGCTGGGATTGAGAAGAGGAGGCTCAGGGGAGCCCTTATCACTCTTTGCAACTATGTGAAAGGAGGTTGTGGCCTGGTGGGGATCAGTCTCTTCTCCCAGGCAAATAGCAGTAGGACAAGAGGGCAGGGTGTTACATTGTGCCAGAGGGGATTAGGTTAGACATTAGGAAGAAGTTCTTTACAGAGAGAGTGATGGGACATTGGAATGGGCTGCCCAGGGATGTGGTGGATTCACCATCCCTGGAGGTGTTTAAGAAGAGACCGGATATGGCACTCAGTGCCATGATCTAGTAGACAAGGTAGTGTTGGGTCAAAGGTTGCACTCAGTGATTTCAGAGGTCTTTTCCAACCTAGTTGATTCTGTGATCCTGTAATTTTTGCAGTCACCACCACCTTGGCTGCAAGGCTCAGCCACGCCCTGTGGTGAGTCTCTTGGAACCAGCTGTAACTGACCATGTTCAGCACAGGACAGTCCTGGTCTTTTGGCACAGAGGGCACCCTGCAGCCCCATTGCCAGCAACTGTACAGCTGCACTCCATACAAAGACTTACTCATCTTCTCTCCCGAAATACTTTTATAATCTGTTTTGATACACAAGCACATTGCATAAATCAAAAAGTAGAAAGCTTATATGTAAAAAATTTAAGTCCAAAAATAGAAACACTGAGTTTTCCTTAGGCAAGCAGGAATTCATGTCTGTACTGTAAGTGACAGGCTGTATGTAGATCCCGCCCCCACCTCCATCCCAGGTGAAGTGCAAAACAGGTAGGCCTACCAGCTGCTTTGCACCCAAACTGTGGCTTTGTTTCTTGAGGAAAGAAACAGAGTGCTAGGACATAGTCCATCCAGGACATCTGCTCAAGTGACATGGGACAGAGACTTCAACACATCCCAGTACATGCTCCCCATCCTGTCTAGAGGCAAAATATCTTCTACAAACAGGCAGCAACTACATAAAAATCTTAGCCTTTCCAGTGCTGAGGAGGAATTTGAATGTTTCTCCTATTTATGTAGCACAGTTTATAATTATTGTGTGAATGGGAAAATTTATGAGTGAGATAACATAAACGGGAGAGCAGATAAGAATGTAGTACATGACACGGCACCTCACTCTGTTGAAAGCCTAGACTGACACATACTGCTTCTCAGTGTCTGGAAAGTCTGCCAAGTAGACTTCTCTGCCCTCCACAGAAGGTATCTCCTTTCCCCCTCTGCTCTCCTTCCTGTGGCTCATGACCACTGTTTCAAATAAAGAAGAAAGCAGTGCTGTCCTTGCATCCCAACACTTTCCTGTTACCTCTTCAATGTTAGTTGTACTAATAAGGTCATTCTGTCCAGAAATTATTCTTTCACAGGACACAGTCTGGCCAAAAAAATAACCATCAGAACATGTCTATCATTTAAGAAGTGCCTTTACTTAGGTTACAAAATGTCCAGACTTTCAACCTCCTAACAGCTTTCAACTTATAAATTTATTTTTAGAAATTATGTGGGCAATTTTGAGCTCTTTCACAACTGTATATAACAACAAATAGACTTCTTCCCAATAACCTCTCTTTTAGAACGCTGTTCTTTTCTTATTTTATGTCACAGTGTCCTGAATATTTTTGCTGAACATATTTGTGAAACACAGTTGTGTTTCAGTCAGCCTTGAAGCTTTCTCTTTTAGGTTATGACAAAGTGTTAGTTTCTAGTAGGACTGACTGATACTCTCAGGTTTCTTTGTAACCTTAAAATATAAAATCCAGCTTTTTCTTGGGTTTTTGGATGCTTTTACCTTACAAACAATTTTTTCCTTTCAAAGGAAGTGAATATTTAGTTGTTGCTTTAGTTTTTATCCACATTCTCAGCAATTTTCTCATAGCATAGAGTTCTATATGACAGTAAGGGATTCACTCTCGTGCTTTGCGTATAGCTCTGTGCTAAGATGTATGCTATTCTCATTATGGAACTTTTCTTAGCTTTTCTACAAAATATCACAGAAACATTAATACATTGGGTTTATGATGGAATTTTTCAGCTTGTCAAACTCTAAAAAAATAATTAGTGAGTTTGTAAAGGCAGAATGATTCACAGAGAATGGCTTTTAAATTCCATGAAATTCTTTAAATACCTTAAATACTTCCTACAGTTCTTGTTATATTTGTGAGCTATAAGATACATTGCATTCACTTCAACCAGCTTTTTGTTACTGTTTTAGTCAGCAGACACACTGATAAAAACTAATAGCATAAAAATAGCATAAAAATTAATAGCAACCTTTTCTGTCTAATATACTTTACATGAAGACATTGTTTTAAATTGTCTACTTGCAGCTTATTATAATCTGAGTTTTTTAACTCATGGTGGAACTACATATACAACCAGCAGGAATCATAAGCAGAAAAAATGCCTAGTTTATGCATTTATGAAAATAAAAGCTTTTTCTGTCAGTGAAATTGCTTTAGAGGTATGTGTATTTCATTGTAGCTGTTCTAATTTCATTCTTCTCTCTTTTTTTTTTTTCTAGTATAATCCTCTCTGTGTAACACATTTGACTTATAAATCTCCTTTTTGTCTGATTTTCTTCTTACCTGAAACATTTTACCATCTCTAGCTGGTACAAATGGGCCAACGAAAACAAGTTATATCTACATCATCCAGGAATCTTCCCAGGTATTGTTTTTAATTTTGCACAGTTGTAAAATATTAGATTTTTGTCATTTCTCCTTTTTTTATAAGTAGCTTTCCTTTTTGCCACACAGACTTAGCATGTTTTTAAATATTCTGCACATTATTCTTAATATATTTCATATTCTTCATACTCTGCCTTTTTAAAGTCCAATATTTTTATTCCTCTAGGCTTATGAGTATTCTCTTGAGTGACTACAATTTGATGCTGTTCCTCTACAATCACAAGAATCAAGTATTCACAAACTTTTGTCTCATTAATCACATTTTTTTTTCCTTGGGGATAAACCTAAGACGTGTTTGACCTTCTTGATTGCTCAGCAGATTTGAAAAGAAATAACTTCATTTTACCTCAAGAAATACCTTTCCATAGTCATTTCATTACTTTTATTCCAGTCTATGCCAGGGTAAGTGAAGTTTCCATGATTAATGACATGCCCCTTTAAGAGAATCTGTTATGCATATAAGCATTTCCTGACCTGTCTCTTTTCGTATTGGTTTACTCATTTTTATCCATTTCTTTGTAGCACAGTTTGTTCCTCCTCTATCCTATGTTCCCATCCAGACTGATCTTGTTCTAAGCCATTCTGCTTACAGAATATAACTTCTCTGATCTGAAAGATATATTGCATTTTACAGCATATACTGTCCTGTTTGTGTGTTTTCAGAACTTCTTAGAATCCTAAGCCATTACTCAGTTAAACTAGAGTAATTAAGTTATTTTTGTCTAAACACATATCTTTGTAGATCTGCAATCTTCTGTCTTTATATAATCCTAGAGAATTTGTGTAAAAGAAAGACTTTTTTGATTCTCTTTTCTGAAAAAAAAAAGTCTTCTTCTCACTTTCACTTCATTTATTTTCAACATCCTGCACTTTATTACCTTCACTGTGACATTCTAGAATGATTTGTTCTTCTATTGTAACTGTGAGTCATGAAGATGTTAGCCCGAGGATGTGCATGTATAGATTGGGATCATTGTAGTTTCAAGGGAGTCACCAGCTTGAAAATCTGACAGAGCAAGGCAGTGATAGGTGATCCTTGACAGGAAAGGATGCCTTCAGTATCTAGTAGAGAATTCAAAGAACACAATTTGTAGAGAAGAGAAAAACCAAACCTACTGTTGTGGGAACAGTAGATGTTAACCTTTTTATAGAATAATCATTTGGAATCATTAGTAGCTTTATATGAATAAAATCATAAAATAGAATAATTGAATGGCTTGAGTTGGAAAGGACCTTGAAGATCATCTAGTTGCAAACTCTCTGCCATGGTCAGGGACACTTTTCACTAGTTCTGGTTGCAGAGAGCCCCATCCAACCTGGCCTTCCACTTCCAGAATGGAAAATAGTAATTAAGAGCCTTAAAACAAAGTGTATTTTAAATAAAAGGCTTGAGATTTGGGGGTTTTTCTCATTTTCTTCTCTAGCTGATGGTTCCGCCCTACCCCCACCCCCACTTCCACCTCCACCTTGTTCCTTTAGCCTTCTCTTGTTTCAGGGAAAAGAAATAAAAGAGGTGGTGGGGAGGAAGAGTACATAATGCCTTTAGTTTTATCTCATTGTTTCATCAGCCACATTTCTTTTTACAGCTCTTAGAAAAGTCAGGAATAAAAGAAACATTTCCTATGCCAAAAAATAAAATGGCATGACATCATGCAGACATTATGGGTATGAGAAGATGACAAGGAGGATTATAGGTAGAGAGAGAGGGATCAAGTTCAAGACTCATGTGTAGGCTCCTGAGGCTGTTATTTTTAATTGACTGAGCTTTTTGAGTAATCAGTTGCTGAGAAAATCTCAGTATTTCATCCCTAAGCCTTGCTTTAAATTTGCAATTAATCTGTGAGCACCTTTGCCCTTTCTTCAGTAACTGGAGAAAATAGTGGTGAACACATCATTGAAATCTGTGGGATTTTTCCCACTCTGGATAACGCTTTACAGGTACAAGCTTCCTCTGCCCTGTGCTTTAAATAAATTTGCGTACTCTTTCCTTGAGGGCTTCTCTACTCATCCCTTAAGTAAATAAATAAATAAAACACTATCCTATTGCCCATGCCCTTACAACAGAACACACTGTCTATTAAGATGAGCTATTCCTATAGCGCTGAATAGCCATATTCACCAGTCCATGAATTTGTAATTTAGCATGTTTACTGCAGTCCTGGGATGTGTACCGCTTAAAATGTTCACTGGGGACTTGGTCATTTAGCTGTGTCATATTATTATACTGTGTAATGAAACATAACCACATAATGCATGTAAATAACAAAGTGTCAGCTCCCTGCCAAAATATAAAGGGAATATAAAATGTACCTTTTCTCACAATACCAGATAAAACAACGTAGTAATCTTCTACAGAAATGAAAGAGTTGGCTTGGTGAAATTCTTCGTCTTCTTTTTCAGTTAAGTACAAGTGAAAGGAGTAGGATCTTCATTTTGTAATACTTCCCTATCATTGTTCACTGCTAGTTTCTAATTCATTAATTTTATTTTTAATATAGTCCTTACATATCTCTTTAGCTGTAAAGTACATACTTTTATGCATATCCATCTTTTTCCTGACCCTTTCTCTGCAACTGTGCTCTTGCAATCTTGACAACAAATATTTGGTCTTTCTTTTCCACTTGCCCTTAGCTTGCCCTTAGCACTTAGAATGAGTTAGGCTAAAAAAAGAAAATCTGCTTCCAGATGTGTGCATGCATACAGCTGCAATTAACTTCCAGAAGAACTTTCATTTCTCCAAATTCTAAAGCTCAAGAAATCTTGCTCACTCATTTATCCCCACTTGTTTAGTTGTATTTCTCTCTCTTGCAGATTCTTTCATACTGAACATGGAAGCTCTCCCTAGTGTTCATAAATGAACAGAAACTAAACTTTTTCAAAGCACCATTTCATACACACAAACATACACACAAAGAAATTACAATAATTAAGAGGAAGAATAAAGGTGTATCACATAATCACTTGGACAAGCATATTTAAAAGCCACCACAGAAAACCAAAGCACGTGACAAATATACTGAAAGAAAGCAGAGTGAAATGCAAACACTCCTGAAATGACATTAGACAAATTAGAAAGAAAAGTATACACAGTTTTTGAGATAGGGTAGAAAGTGAAACACATTGTAACAAGCAGTTCCAGAAGAAATCGAACAAGGATGCAGAATCCTGATTAAAACTTGAAATGAGAAGAAACAGAAAAGATGGGCTAGTTTTCTATTAGCAAGTTTTTTGGGGGAAAAATGCAAAGAAACAGCACTGTGCTTTTGCATGAAAATACTTTTCTTTTAATGCATTTTCTTCTTCAGTTTCTTATGTAATGTCTCAAGCACAGGAAAATGAATGCCATACAATATGTTCTAATGTTGGCTCAAATTTCCAAAAACATTTTTGTCTACTTTGTTTATTCCCTTTGTGGTTGCTAAGAAATTCTGCATATGTCCAGTTAAGCTGAGAATCATTTTTTATGTTGTACATGAAAATACTCACACCAGAGTTGTCATAAACTGTACATATTATTTTCCATGTCAGGGGATCCTCTTTCCACACCTTCACAGTTTAGAAGCCTAAAATGGGGCTGTAAGAAAAGCAGAGCTTTGACTTCCCCTACATGAATAAATTGTACAGATGCTAAAATGAAAATAAGTCTGAAGACTGAAACCCAGCCATAAAAATTCAACACTGACTTACTGGTTTTAGAAATTATGTGTGATGTAAAATCCTTGTGGTCCAGGTAGGTGCTAACAATTTCAATTGCACTTTCTGTTCCTTGGTGTCCCCAGTTATACATATTTTTATAAAGGATACTAAAATAAAAAAAGAATTAAACTCAGATTTTATATATGAAAAACTGCAACAAATACAGGTTTAACTTTACGCAGTTGTAAAATTATCTTTTCATCACAGTATAATTGCAGTAGAAGAGGGCAAAAAAGAAGGGGGAATAACCTCTGAGTAAAATCAAGCAGGTAAATTCAAGGATCTTTCCATAGGCAACTGTTGATACAAACAGACTGAATTTGTTAGTTAAAAAAAAACCTGTTAGCAATAATCTGCTCAGATTTCATCAGAATGACATTGACTCTTTTATGACTTGAATGAATTGTCCAGTATGATGGAGTGTCTCAAGAACACTCTGAGAAACTGAATAATCTTAGTCTAGACACTTTTATACCTTCACATTTTCTTCTTCCTGCCTTTACGTTTACCTACATGTAGTCAAGCAAATTTAATCTGTCCAATAATATAGTCTGTCTAATAAACTAAATCTTTCTATTTGTAGATCATTTGGAGGAATGAGAGAAATAACTGCACTTTCTTTAATATGTAATATAGCCGGACATATATATTCAGAATTTTTTTTCCTAAAACGTACTTTTAATCTCTGAAAGCATTTAGCAAGCAACCTGATTAAATTAGAGATATAGCCCAACATCATACTATTATTTAGACTAATAGGAACCAGTACATTTATTTCCCAGCACTGTATTTCAGAGCATAGGAAATACGTATTAAGAACTCAGAACTAAACATGGGCTATCTTGTATTTTCATAGACTTTTATATATTTATAATCTACTTTTGAGAACTTAGCTGGTCAAAGCTTTCACTGCAAGCAAATTGAAAGTTAAACTTTGCCTTTGAATTCTTTGTGAACAACTGAAACTGTAGTATCACATTCAAGCATTGCCTCAGAAGCTTTCAGGCATGAACAAGGATTGCTCTCAGGTTTCGTTGTCTGTTGTGATAATGAACTCTGCTTATTTCAATATGCAGCAGATCACCTGAAACATGCAGTTCTCTTCTCTCCTCTGTCTCTGTAAGCAGCAGAAACCACAGTAAGGGGAGACTGTGATTCTGCCAGAGAAGAGGTTGAATGAACATTGAACTGCTGGGAGAGAACTGGCCGGTACCATCCTAGGAACTGGCACTCTCACCTCTTCCAGACTGGATGAACAAATACAGCACTGCTCATCCTTGATAGGAGTAGCATTTTACAAGTAAGTAACACAAATCTTGTCCTTGTAGCAGCAAGCACAAGTTCCTCTCACTGCTGTTTGTCCTAAATACTCTGCTCAGGCTGAAAGACAAACAATTTCATGCACTTACTTCAGCAGCTGGCTGTTGCAGTTCAGTGGACTGAAGAAATAAAGACCACAAACACAACACAATACCGTTAGGCCAACCAGCAGATGCTCAGTGTGTCCTTGGTAAGTTTTAAAAGTCACCAGGGAATCATAAAGGAGATATCCCTTGACAATTCTAGGTAGAACAGTTTCTATCAGGGACTGATCTATGATATCACATCAGCTTTATTTTCAGGTGATCACACAGTATAAACTAATAGATCTCCATCATTTTGGAGCTGTGAAGATGCAGGAGTGGGGGTTTCCACAATTAAAAAGGTTTTCTTTCAGAAAGAGTCTAAATGAGGGAAAAATAATTGGGTAACAGTAATAATAGGCTGGAATCTAAACGCCAACACTGTTTGGCAGGATAAAATGAGTGGGATTCAGGGAGTGGAGCTGGAGAAACAACCATGCCCATGGACTCCCTGTCCCTCTGAGAGACTCCCTGGAGCACCTAGAGAAAGATAGGATTAGGCCAGGCAGGAACAAGGCATAAAGCAACTTGCTGGACTGTGGTAGACCACTGTGTCTGCAGGCAGGCATCTCACTGTGACCAGGATAGAAAAGTGATGGGGAGTTCCCCAATTTTCAACGAAAGTACATGCTACCACCTTCCTCAGCAAATTATTTCACTTAATTTATTCTTCTGTGAAGTCTACCACAGGCTTACAGAACAGTAATCTCTCTATTATTTATGACTATTCTTCAAAAAGCAGAAAGTAAAAAAATAAAGCACTTAGTCCATGCCTTTGTCTGCAGCAATTTTGAGTGGTTTGGGGTTTTTTTCCTCTCACATTTGGTTACCCACAGTTGGTTTAACCTGCAATGGAGCAAAGGCAACTTCAGTTCCTCCACAATTACAGTTTCAAATTACTTCCTTTTATTTACCAAATATTCACTTTTTTCCATTTATTTGGAAAACACTTCTTCCATCACACTCCTATTAGAGGAAAATTCTTGTCCATAAAAGTGGAAAAATAAATTCAAGCAATTTTTAAAAGATTGTGTAATTAAAATTAAAATTCTGTTCAATAAACAAGAGTTTTGATTGATTATTCCAGTCCCTCTGTGAATACTCACTGGAAATGAACACAAAACCAGGTCATGGATTTATCTGAATTGATTTGTATACAGGTACATGCATATTGAAATAAAAAATATTTACAGTACATATCCAGATTTCTTTATTTATGTGCCTGGAGCAGAATGGAATTATTTGCACCACAAAAAAACCTAGTGCCTGTGCATGGAACAAATATTTCATCAATGACTGAAGTCTTCAAAGTTGTGCCAAACGAACCTCCAAATCCATGTGGTTAAAAAATACGTCTTAAAATACAGAATTGACAAACATAATCTAAAGAAAAGTCTAATAACCTGTCACTTCACTTCAAACTGTCCTCATAATGGACTTTGAAATATAATCAATAATATTGACTTTGAGGTGATTTTCATAGGTGTAAGGACCAGTTAAATAAAAGTTAGAGGGAAAAAAATGTCATTTTCCAGTTTGTTTTATTATGAGCATGTTCATATTTTCCAGCTTGGATTTAATAAAGAATTCCAAACACAGACCATTATTTGCTAGCTGAAAGTGATAGGCCAGAAAAAAAATACTAGTTAATAATAAATTTTCTACTCTTCCATGGCACAAAACCTTGTATTAAAGCTCCTCTCTGTTTGATATTTGCAATAAAGGCCTGAATAAGCATTTTCAGTCCTCCAAGAAATATAGTCTGAATTTAGGTTCAAGACAAAGAGCAAGTAAAAGCATAGTTTTGCTTTATCTAAGCCAGGTCTAGCTGTTCTGATATCTGCACTCTATTTTTCACCTGGGGATAGACTGTCACAGCCCTTTTTAATTTTCCTGCTGGGTATAGCAGCCTGTATGCAATCTGAAGGAAGAAAATGCACTGCAGGGAAGAAGAGTTTCCCAGATGCACTGGAAAGTCCACCCTCATGCTCAGGGCTAAAATGCCAGCTACCGATCTGTTGCTCTGAATCACTTTTTCTTGTAATTACCCCATTCATTTCTGATTGAAAAGATCCAGGCTACAATGCATAAAACACATCAAAAAATGCTGCATCTGCAGCTCTGGGAAAAACATGAAAAGCAGCTTCCATGTGTCTGAGTTAGGAACCTGGATAATGGAATGAGTGAGCTTTGTTATCATTTCTTCTTAATCCATCTCAGGGTTGCCTGGCTAGGTGTGGAAGGATAATTAAAGCATACCAGCATGGAGTGCAAGAAGGCAGGAAATACAGGTGAGCTATAGCTGCTTCCTGTGCTGGTGTTGAGACACTGCCACAGTACGCATCCCTTGTAGGGCAAATTATAAATTAATAACGCCTTCTTCAGTGATCCAGTAAAACTATTTGATATTTCCTTCTTTCATTGTCTCTCTAAGCAAACATATAATGGCTGATAAAAGCAAAATTCTGTCCTTTGCTCTAGTTTCTAATCACTCAAGAAGAGACCTCAGGCTGGCAGAAACACTGGTTTGCAGATGATTTCTTTTTCTGTGGCTCCAGACAAAATCCAACAACCTACAATTCCAATCACCCTACACACCATTCCTGTAAAGAAATCACAGTAATGGAAACTGAGTTACCAAGTGGCTCTGTCTAGAGAAGTGCTACACTGGCAGTGAATGCTTTTCATACAATGATTTTTTGTAAAAAAAAAAAAAAAAAAAAAAAAGGAAAAAAAAAAGTAAAAGTAGTTGCTTTGGAAACACAGTGCTCAAAACACTTCCATTCTCTGTCATGTATTTTGGCTTGTCTGGGACTTGTTTTGTTTTTAATTCAGTAGATCCTGACTACATATCCCCACCTGTAGTTCTAATCAGTGATTACAAATATTGCAATTAGCTGCTGTGGAAATGATTATGTTGTCACAAACAGAGGATTAGAACTTCATACAAGGCAAAATCATCAACAGCAAATGAATGCCTGAAGATCTGGGTCTCATGCTAAGATTCTTAATAACAAAATAGAAAAATGACAGTAACAAAGAGGGAAACCAGAAAACTACTACTCCTTGCCTTTAATGCAATTTTCCCCCAAAGGTTGTTAAAATCCATTGATTGTGAAACGTCTGTTCTCAGGCAAAGATTTAAACTGATTAAAATGCACAGTGTATTGAGGATTAAACCTTTATATCCCACGACAAATTTCCTCTCAATGGAAACATAAATGACTGGATTCTGTAATTCTAAGAAAAGGATTTACTTTGAAAAGAAAAACTGTTTAATTTCATCTACACCAGTGCAAGAAATAAGGGACCAGTCCTTCTCTAACTTGCAGGTCTTGGTTAGAAACAATGTAAAAACTACTGTTCCCTAAAGGCAGTGGTTTCTGTATTTTTCTATATTCAAACCCTGTTTATCTAGGGCTGACAGACCTAGATATTGATGCAAATGGCTGCATCCTGTCACATTCTCAGGAAGAAGCTACATCCCATCTCTGCACTACCAATTCTGAAGAGAATAATCCATTTTCCTGTCAAAGCTAAATTTGAGTGACTCCTAAAAAGTGTTCTGATATTATTCACAGTTAGAAAACATCCTGATTATATGAGATACATTTTCTGAAAGTATTCATTTTCAAGAATTGCAAGAAATTCATTTGTTCTCGTTGTTTAATGTCTGCCATACAGGCAAAGGTGATTGTTATCTCTTGCAGACACTTAACAGCAAAATGGCTGGTTCAATAAAGCATTCCACGTTTCAAGATTTGAAGATGATACTGTGTGAGGCGCACTTTCATAATAGTTTCACTATTTTCTTTAAGGTCCTAAATTTGGTGTTAACTCTGGACCTTGGTTACATATATTTGTCTCAGATTAGATAAGGCATTTTATCAGATTAAATGGATCGTAGGTATTTCTAATCTCTTGATCTATTAAACTTCTGTCAAATGCTGTATAAAAGACCCCAGCTTCTTTGTAGAGCATGTTCAGACTTCTGTTTTTTTTAGTAGGGGCAATAAATTGCATATGGTCACTTTCATAAAATACTGATCACCTTTAAATAACAGGGCATACAATATATTTAAACTACATTCAGATTTTATCTTGAAAAGCCCAAACTCTCCCTATGTATTTGAGGATAGTGGCATTTAATATTTCTTAATAAATGGGCAACAGTTTTGACTATGTTTTATTAGTGTGAACCAGTACACATTTTGGAGAGATTCTCAGCTACATTCTTTTCTTTATTGAGCCTCAGCCCTCTTCTACTAGTCTTTTGTATTATTTAGACTCAGTGTCTGTTGTCTCATACCTTTGAGTCATTGGATGGGCATGCTTTTAATACAAGAACATATTCATTTTCCTGACACTATTGAAATTTTGTCTTCTAGTATATTATTTGCAAATGTCTAGTTTACACATACATTTAGTAGAAATAGGTACATACAATAAACACATAGATTAATATGTTTAATCATACCTGTGCTTTTCTCCTGCCAATTCTGTCAGAAGAGGCTAGCAACACATTTTTACTGCCTGCTAATGTTTAGCTTTAAACGAATAAACATCTCATTGCAACCTTTTTATCTTTTGCAGAGACATTTCCCATTTTGTTTATGAAAACTTATCTCACTTCATTCCTCTAAGTCTTTGGGTACATTGCACATACTCTGTCATTGCTTGGATATTCCTTTAATCATACTTTTCACCTCCTCCCCCTGTTCTAGATTGCAAAACTGGCTTTTCAGCCTCAGTTCCATACTCAAGGCTTGTATTTCTTCATACTGTTAAAAAAGAAAAAAAAAAAGCAAAAAAAAAAGCACCCTTTCATCCATTTAACATTCCCATAGAATGCAGGCATCTTCAAATATTTCTAGGAGTTTTATAGTCAGTCTATTCTACATGAGTTAAGTGGAAGCTATTAAACACATCAAGAGCTTCAGAGCTAGCTATTGTTAGAAAGAAGACTACCTTCTGATTCCCTGCCTTTTTCTGATATCTATTGCTAGAAAAGGCAGAGTGAAGTGTTGTTTAAAACTCTTCTATTTCCAGGGAGTTTCAACTCTCATGCAGCTTTCAACTGCAGTTTTTTCTACTGCAGGTCCTTTCTTTGCTGCTCCTTTTCCTCTGTTAACATGCAATTCCTATTGATCATTCAATGTTTCAGTGCTGTTTTGCACCATAGGTGCTTCTTACTTCCTGTGTTCAAAGCAGACTGGTAAGCCTGAACAATCCAGGTAGAGCCTAAGATGTGACTTTTCACCTGTATGTTAAAACCAGAAGAGTCCTCTTTGGTCTGACCAGGTCCTTTAAGCCCTGTGTCCATCTCTCAAAGAGAAAAAAAGGAAGTTTCTGACAAGAGTATAAGAACAGAGTTACTATATACTTTTGGCGTAGTATCTCCTTTGCCTCCAAACTTTTTTGGAACTCAAGTAATTCCTGGGCCAGCCATGGCTTCTATATGTTTAGAAATCTCAGATGGATTTGTTTTCCATGACTTTCACCAGCTTTCTCTGGGATCTGTGTAAGCTTAAATAATTGCAACATATTCTGACAAGGAGTACCGCAACTGAACTACACATTACGGACTGCTCAACTCACCTATATGCTGGCTACTTGTGATCCCTTTCTCTCCTGATCTTCTGTATGAGAGGATGCAGGAAATAATCAGTCCCAATCCCTACCTACCCAAATCTGCTTATACCATGTCTGCTCATTTCTTTTTCAAACAGAAGACTTCTCTTTTACTTACCAGTTTCTGACATGGATGTTGGTCTTTGATAATCCTTGTTGCCTTTTCTCAGACTATTTTCAACTGTATGCTTTCTGAGATGGAGAGAACCAGAAATGCACAATTGCTACTGCAAGACCAGTGGCTGTCCCAGTATCACTACTTGAATTTCTGCCATTTCCACTCAGGCTCAGCAATGCTCCCAAGGCACCCAATTCTGACTTTATCACAGCCAGCCAGCCCTTATAGTCACAGTCACAAACAACAAAACATTGTTTACACAGTGTCAGATTTAGATTAGCAGCACAATTCTGGTGACTAAAACCTGTATAAGAAACTTTAGAAAGAAGATAATCAAAGCAAAGAGATTTTAAACTGGGGGTTTTAAAAGCATTGCCCTCCACCTTGCAAGAAAACTATTATTTAGCTTTCTGTGAGCTCTGACATGCACAGTTGTAGTAAGCAGAGCTTGAAGCCTGGATAGAAAAAGGAGAGGCCCTGAGAAACAGCATCAGAGTAGGAGATGCTACAACCTCCATCAGTAATATGTAACGGTTCTGAGTCCTGGTCTGAACAGGACTTCCCATACTGTACTAATGGGCTGACGTCACTCAAAAATACGGTGCCTCTGCAGTGCCAGTGCCAGTCTTCTGCCTCTGTCTCTGTATTGCTTTGTGTTCGCACCTGTTTTGTCTTGCTCCTCAGGGATCCTTTTGTTTCTTCTTTAAAGACTATTAATGACTCTGCAAGGTTCAATTGCTTTTAGCTCCATGGGGACCTTTTTCTGATGAGGAAGACTGATGACATGGGACTCTATGGTGGACTCAATAATCTCTCTACTCTATTATTTATAATAATAAGTATTTTTATGCTATATTAATCTCCTTTTAGAAAGTCATTGTAAGAGTATATTCCTGTTTGAATAAAACTGTGACACTATCAGGCATTCAAAAATAAATTGTCAATATTTATTGTAATGTTCAGCAGCAGCACTAAGCTATTGCTAGAGCTATAAAATGACATTGGAAGCCATCTGAAGGTATTGTCAATCAGAGAACTGTGAAATAGAAAATTACTGTAATTACTGGCTGTTTTGTTTTAAAATATCAATTTTCTTCAACAAGATGGCATGGTCTCCTTTTATTGATGACTATTTGATGTTAAAATTAATTTAAGTAATTTTCATTTTGCATTTTTCTAAAAAAAAAAAAGCCAACAAATAAACTGAACAACCCTGCCATTTTCCTATTTACAGGTAATTCATAAATTAGTGTGCTGGTTTTGGTGGGGTTAGGTTTAATTTTCTTCACAGTGCTAGTATGGGGCTATGTTTTGGATTCGTGCTGAACACGGGGTTGATAATACAGAGGTGTTTTTGTTATTGCTGAGCAGGGCTTGCACAGAGCCAAGGCCTTTTCTGCTTTTTGTATTGCCACACTGGCATGGAAGTTGGGGGTGCATGGGAGGTTGGGGGGACAGGTGACCTAAAACTGACCCAAGGGATATTCTGTAGCATATGACATCATGCTCAGTATATAAATGTGGGGGAAAGAAGGAGGAAGGGGATGGCGCATTTGGAGTGATGGTGTTTGTCTTCCCAAGTCACTATCATGTGTGATGGAGCCCTGCTCTCACAGGGATGGTTGAACACCTTCTTGCCATACAAAGCAGTGAATTAGTTCCTTATTTTGCTTTGCTTGTGTGCACAGCTTTTGTTTTCTCTATTAAACTGTCTTTATCTCAACTCATGAGTTTTCTAGCTTTTACCCTTCTGATTGTCCCTCCAATCCTGCTGGTGGGGGAGTGAGCAAGTGGCTGTGTGGGGCTTGGTCAATGGCTAGAGTCTAACCACAACAATTAATCTCATGCTTGTACAGTTATAATATTTCGAGTATGCATCAGGAAGCTATGCTTCTGTAAATCCCTTGAACTTCTTCTAGGCTCTGCTCTTGTGTCGTCTTCCTCATCTGCACATGGCCCTAGGATTTCCTTTGACAAAGTCTGTTAATTGTGATATACCCTTTGACATTAAATTTGTTCACTCCCTTAGCTCTTTTCTGTCATGGCCTGAACTTGCATATCTGAAATTGCCCCTAGAAGTGCATTCTATAGCACCTTCCACAGAAATTCCAAAATATTTTGTAAACTTTAAATCATAAGCTAATTCCAGACACTTGAAGGAACTGGAAGTATTTACAAGCAATCCTATTTCTTGAACTCTGCTGCATGAATAAGAAAACAAAAAGATATGTAGCAGACAATGCAAGAAAAGAGCTTCAAACAGGAACTGAAGTATTCTGCCTCTCAATATAGCTGCAGGAAGAATGTAAATCAACAGTACATTAAAACTGGTATTTTCCCTGATGTGGGATCTTATGAGACCTTGGGTGAATAAGCAACTTGACTTGGAGCCTTTATTCCAGAAGTCAGTGCTCGTTAGAGATATATCAGGTGACAGGCGTAGTGTTGAACAAAGACCATGGTAAATGCACAGCAGCCAGCAGAGTCACTAGAAGTATTTTGGGTTTCCTTGGATTTTGCCAGTCAAGCACTCAACCTGCCTACCAGAGCATGTAAAATTTAGAGAGATCAGAGCATGAGATGGTATTGCTGGAGGCTTTAAGGAGCAGGCTGTATTTTTTGTCATGTCTTTGAAAAGTTTCTCAAACTGCAAGTTTGTCACATTGTCTCACAGTTTGTGGCTATTGAATATGAAAACTGCAAATACAGCTGGGATTGCAGCTTTCCATCATCAAACTATTGATTTTATTTTTAATTAAAAAAAGAAAAACCACAACAAAATTACACACAAAGAGGTTTAACATCTGGCCCTGTTATCATTGCCATTTCTGTGTCATACTGGAAATTCCCCACAACTCTGGATGTGAATTAAAGGAGAAAAAAACATTGTATATAGAAGGCTACTAACAGCCCACTGTCAGAGCCACTGCCAAACATCAAGCACTTTAGGTCATGGACTCTTTTTAGTTCTAGGGCACATGTAGGATCTTTCTTTTCTGCCATTAATTAACGCCATTAATACCCTCCTCCCCTGCTGCCACAGTGGTAGCAGGCTATATGACTGAGACATACTTTCCTGCATCTGACCTTTCGTCTTTTTCTACAGATCTGTCATGTAACAGAAGAAAAACAAATTGACATATAAGGAGCTTAATAGGTCAAACTTTCCTAATACCAGTTCAAGGAAAGAAAGAAAAACTTCCCTTTAAAAAAATGCATAAAGAACCACTGTGCTCATTTGATACATTCTGCCTTCCATCTGATAACTGTTCCACAGGAGATGAGGAAACTAAACACTGAAAGAACCTGTCCCTACAGTTCACACTTTTCTGGGCATTTTCAAACTTGTTTCACAGTATCTTTGGGTCAGTTCTTAAAATATCTTGAAAAAATACTGTAGTGATTTTGATATTTAAAAAAAAATCATTAGAATAAGGGGAAAAAATCTGGGTTTTTGTGATGGGTTGTTTTTTTGTAGGCCTTCCTTGGTAACCAGGGTCAAGATCTAGGAAGTATTCCATCCCATCTCTTTACGTAATCAGGTGTATATAAACCGAAGGAGGAGGTGTTCTTTCTCTTTTTTTTTTTTGCTTTCTTTTCCTTCTCGGGCTCGCACGCTGACGAGCTCCCGGTGTTTGGGCCTGGCTTATCTGTGTTCAGCGAGGCTTGCTCTGGGGGTTGTTTTGCCTGGGCCGGCGGCGAAGGTTAAGAATCTGCTTTTCTAAGGAAAGTAGTGAGTTTACTATTGTATTTGTTATTTACTGAGTTAATTTCTGAATTTAGATTGTAGATATATTTGTTTTGTCTTATTTTTCCCTATTTTGTCTCCCTCTCCCCTTTCCCTTCCCCTTGTCCCTTATTGGGGTGGTTTGGGGGTCCCTGTCTTGTTGTGCCTAGTATATAAATTTAATATATGTAAATATATATATACTCCTTCAATTTTCTCTTGCTGCTTTTTGCCGTTTCGGGAGAGGGAGGGGGGAATCTTTCTTGTGAGGTTTGGCTGTTGGCAGAGAGCCAACCCGAACTTTCAGATTTCTAACTTCAACATGCTTTTGTACAATCTTACTTCACTTGGAAGAAGAAACAGACAGCTATCAAAATCATTGTGTTATAAAAAGTCAGAATATCCACAGAATAACAGCCTGAGAATATAATGGTATATTAAGACAGCATATGAAACAACTCTCATTTACATGCATATTTTCTTACCCTTCCTACACATAACTGAGAATAAGGTTCAACACAATTTCTCTCCTGCCATACCATGCTGAAATCATCACATGTTCACTACCACTGTCTCTTAAGGCCAAGGAACAGTTTTGATATGTCAATATAAGAATGCAAAAATTGAGATGGTTGCCCAAAAGGTTTAATTTCTTTAATGTTCCAACAGGCTGAGTAATTTTAACAAAATTAATTTCCTCCTGAATCTTCTTATACTTCTTAACTAAGCCTAACTGGAAAGTAGTGTGAAGGCCTCGCTGTTTATTTTATCATATTCACTCACCTCTGTATAGAAAGGAGTCCTTAGGTGCTTAAATAAAACTAAGTGCAGAGTAGAGTACAGAGTAATCATATGTTGCAGGGGGATAGAAGGAAAAATAGTGAGGCTTTATCCTGGAGAAAGTGCTCAGCATGATGGAAGTGATAATTTACCATTTTGACGAAATATTAAAGATATTATAAGGAAAGCTTATTATTCACATGTTTTAAAAGTGACATTCTAAATTCAGGACACAGAACATAAACAGAGGAAAAGACCACTTGAGGTTTTCTGTATCATACCTTCACTGTGAGTTGTGGGGTTTAGGGTTTGGGGGTTTTGTTTTCTTTTGTGTTTTGTTGTTTGGGGTTTTTTTAATGAAGTAGATGAAGCTTGTCTCTCAGTGCTTCCATGACTGGATTCACACTTAAATCAATCATATTTGTATAATTGTGGATATTTTATATATAGGCCACCTGCACATTTCTCTTCCTCCTGAGACTAATAGGTGAACAGCAGGGACTATCTTTGCCTGAGTAAGCATAGGGGGAGGTAAGGTTATTCACTGGACTTTAAATCTCTACTTGCATTACCATACTTCTACATCTCCAGCTTTTTTGAGATTTTTTTTCAGCTTTACTAGAAGTAATTTATAGCAGCCCAGTGTATAAACTCTTCCTTTCCTAGATCCTATTTAAAGTGTCCTTTTGCTTCTTTTCCTCTATTCTTCTTGCCCATGGTAGCATGAAAGTATTTGAAGATGATGAAGTGGAATGTTTGATCTTTTTGCTGTGTTTCTGCATGGACACAGTGCATTATCTTGGGTGTCACTAGATAATACCTGGGGGGAAAATAAGGCCCTGAAAATATAAAAATAATCATATATGAAAAGATTTCATTTTGCCCCATTGCCTCTGAACAAACTGAAACAGCTGCTGACAGCTCAAGAAAACTTTGAAAAATATTCTTTTTAGAAACTACTGTAATATATCATATTTTCTGTATATTTCACTTCTCTTATTCTTACTTTCTGAAGACATTTGCATGAGAATGAGATCGTTCTTTCTGGCATTTTGCTGACTCTGGCTGTCATTGCTCTATAGATTTGGTTCATACTGCTTGTACAAGACAACTGGCAAAGCTTCTGGATAGTCACAGAGTTCAGAAAGGAGGAAGTTTATGTCTTGTTCCTGCAGGCAAGTGAAGTGCAGAGGCCATTGCAGGCCCCAAAAGAATTACACTTTATGAACTAGACCTGGCTATCTGGTCTCTTCACAGTTTGATGGAGGCAAGCTCCTCCTAAGTCCCTGTGGGGCTTCTGTAAAGTGCGCTCTCTAAGCCCCCAGGCTAATGCAGCATAACACTTACTCTCCTAGTTAATTCCCAGCATGATGATTAGCTCTTGTAGATCTGGGCCAAACACACTCTGTTTCATGCAAGACTGAGCACTGACTGTAATAATAAAACAAAGTGAACTTCCCACTGTCAAGTGCTGAAATCTCTGATATGCATGGGAAGTTCTACCTTAACTTCATTTGTTTGTGCCTCTCTGTACTTTCTGGTTGACAACCAAAAGGACTGAGAAACCTTAAGAAAGGCTGCTCCCTTGTGGTTTTTCTAGCTAGGCAAGAATATGAACTTCTCATAAAAACAGATATTATCAATTTTGGTTCAAACTTTTAATCCCAGGAAAAGTATTGATGGTAAATGGATTAGAGAAGTCAGTAATACTTACCATGCTCCCGGGTGTCCAAATCCTTTAGCAGTTCTACCAGAAGTAAAACCTTGAACAATTATCCAGTTATCTAAACTGCACTGCATCTGCTCAAGCAAAATGGAACCTCTGAACATTCTTACATTTGTCATGTCCAGGGACAAACTTCACTGTAATTCACGGGAAGATTCCTAGAAAGCAGCTGCCAGGCTCTGAACCAAATTAAGGCCACAGGAAGGGTGAATTCACACAGCTGCCACATCACTGGCAGAGCCCTCTCCCAGGGATCACCAGGGCTCCCAGGCACAAGCTAGAGCCTTAAGTCTTATGTGGCTGGGCAGACAGACTGGGCAGCATAGCAAAAATGAGACCAAAAGTATCCATTTAAGGCTAGAAGGTTTGACAGAGAAGAACCTAGTCAAGTTCAACACAGGGAAGTTGCAGGGTCCTGCACCTGGAGAGGAATAACCCAACACACCGGTACAGGTTAGGGGGTGATCTGTTAAAAAGCAACTCTGCAGAGAAGGACCTGGAGATCCTGGTGGACAACAAGGTGTTGGTGAGCCAGCTATGTCCCCTTGTGGCCAAGATGGTATCCTGCATTGGGAAGATCATTGCCAGCATGTTCACAGGAGGTGATCTGGCCCCTGTAGACAACCCTGGTGAGGCCACGTCTGGAGTCCTGTGTCCTGTTCTGGGTTCTTCAGTGCAATAGAGACATGGAGGTCCTGGAGCAAGTCTACTGAAGGGTTACAAAGATGATTAGGGGACTGAGACATGTCTTTTATGAGTAAAGGCTGATGTAGCTGGGGCTGTTTTGCCTGGAGACAACTGAGAGGGCATGGTATCAATGAGTACAAATATCTTAAGGGTAGGTGTCAAGAGGATGGGGCCGGGCTCTTTACAGTTCAGCCCAGTGACAGGACAAGGGGCAATGGGCACAAACCAGATCACATGCAGGGTGAACTCTTTGAGGGTGACATAGGACTTCAACAGGCAGCCCAGAAAGGTTGTGGAGTCTTCTTTCCTGGATATACTCATAATCCACCTGGATGTGAAGTTGCTACAGGTGAACCTGACTTAGCAAGAGAGTGGACTGGATGATATCTAGAGGTCCCTTCCAAGCCCAAGCATTCCATGATTCTGTGCAATGCTTCCAGAGATTGAGAACTGAAGTCCCCACTCTGAAAACACAAAACAACCAAAAGAGGAAAGAAATTGAATGCTCTAAAATCACTACCATTTTTGATTAATGTCCTAGGCCCATACAAATTAATTTAGCAAACTATGCTTTCCACATGTAATGCAAATTCAATGGCATTTATCCATGCAGATCAACAAACAAAGTTGTGTAGATTATGTGAATGTGTGTTAAAACTAATAAGCATACCTGAATTAAATAAACAGTTGGAAACTGCAGGCTTGGGGACTTTGTAATACCATATGGAGTCTTTCAGATGTAAATTACCAGCTGAAATTCAGCCTGGGTCAGTAAAAGTCCAAATTGTTGCATTCTAATAATTGTTCAGTGGCCTATATGAAATTAGTTGATTGACATGTCTACAAATTACAAACACAATTGCTGCTAATAGAGCCTCTCAGGAAGACTGGAAATTTCATGGTCATGGAGAATGAGCTGCCAATTCATTCTCAAGGTGAACTCTTCATGTCAGGAAGAGGCACCTGGGGGAGCTGTGTAGTGCTACTTTTCATGCTTAGACTGTTCTGATTAATTATTATCATTTATTATTTGTACAGCCCTCTATTGCAGTATCACCTTTAGGCTGAAATCTTAGATCATCCACTTTACCAGGAATGACAAACACACAGTTCCAGCATCAAATCATTTGCACTTAAAAGTCCATCTATAAACTGCTCTGGAAATCTGGCCCGATCCCTTAGTACAAAGTAAGGTGGGATGACTAGGAGATATAGGAAATGAGTTTAAGAACTGCCTAAGCTTTACAACAAGGTTATATCAAGGAATTCATTTTCCACTGTGACAGTGTGCTACTTTTCTAGAGGTCTAATATGCATGTCACAAAAGTGTAAGATACACTTGTAATGCACCTGCTACTTTTAGAAGTTACTTTCTAGAATGTTGAAGACTATTGTGGGGTAGAAATTTCAGATTTTTAATCTCATATTTATCTGGTAAGAAGGTGTCCAGATGGTAAGTCTTATGAGGAATGGGGGAAGGATCTAGAGGGTAAGTCCTATAAGGAATGGTTAAGGGAGCTGTGGTTGTTTAACCTGAAGAAGAGGAGGCTTAGAAGTGACTTTATAATTCTCTACAACTGCCTGAAAGGAAGTTGTAGCCAGGTGAGGGTCTTGCCTCTCCTCACAGGTAACAAGTGACAGGACAACATGGCCTAAAGCTGCACCAGGGAAGGTTCAGGTTGGACATTAGGATGAATTTCTTCACAGAAAAGATTGTCAAGCATTGGACTGGACTGTCCAGGGACATGTTGGAATCACCATGCTTGAAGGTGTTTAAGGAAAGAAAGACTGGACATGGCACTTAGTGCTCTGCTTTAGTTGGCATGGTGGTGATCAATCAAAGATTGGACTCAATGATCTTGGAAGTCTTTTCCGAACTAATTGATTCTGTGATTCTGAGAAAAATGGGGAAAGATTTTCAGTGTATATGATCACACATGTATATGTTTAGAAGGCTTTTGATATCAATAGACAGATTAAAAAAACATATGCTTAGTTTGAATTGCATCAGCAATTTCATCAACATAGTAAACTCTGCTGAGTTTTAATACACATTAAAAACATTAAATAATTTTTTTCTGTGTTCTTCATATTTAAAACAAGATTCAAACAGTGCAATAAAATTACCTTTTTTCCTTACCTCTCTTTAACAAGTCCTTGTGGAGAAAAAAAAAAAAGCGTCTGGTATTGGCATCACACTTATATTAACATGTCCTTTACAAATGTGATAAAATATTCATAAAGGTAAATTCATCTAGAGGGTGATGCAGGGCCAGGATCAGCTGTCACAGGACAGATATTACCTCCCTTATTGCACGACAAAGTGTGCTCATTGCTTCATCCCACAGCTCTAAGTCCCTTAGCTCTTTTGTCGGATCCACCCCAGGGAGCATAGTCATTACTGTTATGAAACAAAGCAAGAAAAGAGAAAGAGAGGTTGGTATATAATTTTGCCTCAGAACTATCACCTTGGTGAGATGCTGTTGAAACACAAATTAATTTCAGCCGTGACAGAACACTGAGCATTTCTGCAACATTGTACCTACCAGTATCTTAAAAATACCTTACACATCTGAAAGAGATGAAAATGCTTAGATAAGTGGAAGATGGATGCCCACTCTCGAGCTGGCAGCATATGAAAGTCACCCTTCCCAAGAACGGATGGCATTAACTAGAAGGCAGTCAGGACTCAAGCTTTGCCTCTCAGTGGAAATACATTGCTTAAGCAACAGTGAAATATTGCTGGTCAAAGGAAGCATGATGCCTGCCAAAGCACTCATGTCACACTGCTTCATACTAAAACATAAAGTCCAACACATTTCCTCTCTGTATATACCAGGCAACATAATTAAATTACCTGAAAGCTTGCAACTCCTTCAAATGCATGTAGCTTCCTTATTGAACACTGCCTTATTTAATAACATAATGATTTGCACCAAACATTCTTTCTTCCTTTTGTTCATGTACTTTTCTGACCAGTATGCTTTCATTCTTTCACAGAGCTTAGAAAAGAGAAACTCTGTAGCTTGGGGTTTTTTGTCCTGTTTAGTTTATTGTCTCAATTTCTGCTGCTCTTGCTGTCTTTTCTTTCTGGCAAATTAACTAGCCTTCTACGTAGAATTATATAAATTAGAATTTCATTTGTCAAGACCCCCTACGGGGGGGGGAATATCTGGAATATAATCATAGCTTAGCTTAAAAAAATTTAAAACCCACCTCATATACTATGCTAAAATGAACCTATCATTTATGTTTCTGTAACAGAATTTCTAGGAAGAAAATTATAATTAGTGACAAAGAGATATGTTACTCTGGAGGTATGCTAATCATCTCAAATTTCTGCTGAAAGTAGCATAGACCAAAATGTAAATGCTGCTTTTCAGCCAAAAAAAAAAAAAAAAAGTCTGAAAATAGTATGTACTTTGGCTAAACATGGTGGACTGAGAACAGACATCCACCAGGGCTGGGACTGCCCATAAGAGTTAAATGTGTTTTATTCTTACCATTTCCATAAAAGAATATTTAGGGGAAGAGAAAATATTTTTCCCCTTTAAAAAATGTTCACAGACAGTGCATTTTCAATACATACAAGCTGTTTTATGGCATATCAGTGCTCTTCATCACCTTATTCCAAATACCTCTTGCACGTGTTGTACTAGAAAACTTATCATGAAAGGTATCTATCTAAAGGTGCAGATTCGGCTATGATATATATGACTCCATACAGAAAGGTGCATACGTGTGTGTTGTCAAGGACCTCTTTAACCTGCTTAAAGTTAGATATACAGCTATGGTGATCAGCCAAGTTTTTAGCTAAGTCTTGATTTTCTGTGTAGTATTTTTAACATGTTCTCACCCTGTATCAGAGATTTCCCCAAGAAGTAATGTTTTCAGGAAAAACAGGCAATGAAGGAATACTAAGATCTAGCTTAGTACATCCACAGCATTTCCCTTGATGCCTTAAAAAATATTTCTGAATACAATTTTTATAGAAGAAGGTCTGTTAGTTTCTCTATAGATTCCTATGCTAAGGTTTTGAATGCTCTGAACTGTACTTAAAGAGCAGGTATGAAGGGCACTTTTATTTAGCTGTCCTGAAAAACAATTTTGCCCTCAATAAAATAATGTCAATAATGAAAATCTTCACAGTGACACTAAATAAATAAATAAACAAACCCCTTAACTTGTTCTCCCTTTCATTTGCTCTTCTTTTAGGTACCTTCTACCAAAGGCAGTGCTTATTAGGTTTCCCTCTGACATGATATAAATATAATATAAAACTGGAAATTTCAGGTTTGATTTTATTATACTCTTGTAGTTTAGGGCTTCTCCATATAAGAAGCTGCAATTTTTGATTTACTCAATAAAAGAAATGTATTTGCTTTAAGATGTGTTCTCGTATTTTACATTTGCTGGTTCATAACCCACCTCAAATTCTTGAAGATGAAAACATAAATTGATGTACTGAACAAGGTCATTCCTCTGGCAGTCTTACCAAATCCAAATCATGTGCAGAAAATATTATATCAAGAGGTAGGACACTTTTTTTAAAAAAAAGGAAATTGTCCTTTTTTTAGTAGCCTTCCATTTATTTTGTTTCACTGCAATAAGGAAAATGTTGCTTTGAAGGGGAAAAAAGACTTCAGAAAAAAATTGGCCTGAAGTTAACAAAGAAAAAATCAAAGCTAATACACTTTGAGTTTTCTGAGTTTTAGGATCTATTCTTTGTTCTGCTGCTATTCAATAGCCCATTCTGAGGATAGACCTGGAAAAATTATGTGTCCAGGTTTTTATGGTTTCAACTGGCTATTCTGTGTCTATTTGCAGCAATATTCAGATCAAACAATCTTCTCCATACAAGTGCTAACAGACCAGCCCTAGTCTGATGTTAAGAAAGGTGTGCAAACTTTCTTTTACGAGGGCTATCACGTGAGACAGTCCTAGGAATGCTTTCAGATGTAGCAGGAGCCATTTCAGTCAAATCTGAGAGTTTCAAAAGCATATAAGCTCTCTCATCTGTAGATTTTTCTGCCAAAACAGCTTGAAAGAAAAGCCTCATTAGGATGATCTGGTAGCAACAGCATTATCTTCAGGAACTGGTGGTGATACCAGCTCCCTGCTTGGCCTTTTAGGACCATGATTACATCAGAAATACCCTGATCCTCACAAGGTTGTGTATGCTTAACGTCCACTTAAATAGTTCAGTGGGGGGTTAGTGTCTTATCCTTGTAGAGCTATGTCTTTCTTTTTCACATCTCAAGGTGTGTCCATATCATAGGTTAGAAGTAAGACCACTCAAATTAAATTCAGGAGCCAAAGCATAAAAGAAACCTGGACCTTCCACACCAGAGAACTATATGATGGGTAATAGAATAAATTTCTGGTTCTGCAACTCAAAGGACCTGTACTGGGACCAACCAAATAGCTGTACGTGGTATTTCTTCTCAGGGTACTATTAAATCAGTGCTAACTTATCTTGCAACATGGTCCATATATACCGTGTAAATGCTATTTCCCATCCATAATACAGACCAAAATTATTTGTCTCTTTCACAAGGATGTTGTGGGGATGAGATATACTGACAATAGTAGAACACTGGATGGCTATGATTTTAAGACTGAACCAGTAACTCTCATCAATTTAAAAAATATTGTAAGTAAAAGGATTGGACAAGCCCTGCAAAACTTTGAAGCTGAGCTGGGAGAATACTGATTGGGAAAAGAGTTCCAGGATAAGCTTGCCAGAAAAAAATAAGTCTTTAGAGAAAATACTGGTAGTAAATGATAATTTTGTTAGACTTATTCCCTTTGCAGGCTGTTTCTATTCTACAGGTTCAAGAAGGAGCATGCAAAAAATGAAGATTTCCTCAAACCCGCATGGCAGAATGAAAAATCCAGTGCAATAGTCATCCATATGTCTCCTCAGGGTTTCTTTCTTAAATGAACTTCTTAGGTCATAGAATTCAAAAGCTAAAATTTGATTAGCACTAATTCCAAAAGTATTTGTCACTTTTGTTACTAAGACTTTTTCCTGACTGGTTGGTTGGTCGGTTGGTTTTTGTTTGGTTTGTTGCTGAGTCTTTTATTAGTGAATGTGGAGAGGCATTGTTTCTAAAGACAGATATTCTAAATTAATTCAATAGTGCCAGACACTGTGCAATTGACAGTGTTTAAGGAAGCACATTGCCAGGATGAACTCAGGCCTTGACATAGTGCATGGAACAAAGATAATGTAATAATATGCAGAGACTTTCATCCAAGGATCACAAAACATTAATAGAAGTGTGTAAGTTGGTAATAAGATTTCTGGTTTACAGCAGAGGAAATTGTGCCTAGATATTTGACCTTTTTTTATTCACAGAGAGTATGATTTTCCTGTAGCAGTTGCAAGAGTCACTTACCTACTGCTCTGAAGTAGACCAGAGCATTGCCTGGAGCTAGAAAATCCATCCTAATGAAAAATAACAGGTTTCTAACTTTGTTTGAGAAAGGCACCTGAAAGTCTTTACCTTCTGGGCCAGATACTATATGAAGATACCCTAGGTTTAAGCTGGGTTTTATGTCAGTTGTATGGCAAGTGGTTTGGGAGCCACTGATTGGCAAAACTGTCACAAACCAAGGGGGATCCCTGACACCCAGACCAGACCCCATTCTCAGTGCGGTGAGTCCCAGGGTGCCAGCTGACTCCTACCCCACAGCTGTAGATTTGTACTTTCTTGCCTCCACAGTAGAAGGCAGGGCTCCCTGGGAATCCTGCTTCTAATGTCTTGAAAGAGCACTGAATCTAGATTTCAAAAACATCTTGAGTTCAAGTAATGGGTATTCTCCAACTATTTTTTCCTCCCAGTGTAAATTTTCAAGTAGTTTTATACCTTTGTGCTCCCCTTGAAAAATGTAGATCAAAATATCTTGGCACACACATGGATGTTCATAAAATCAATATGTGAGAAGGATAGAAACTTGAAAGATAGGCATACTGGTTATGCTTTCTGACTTCTCCTAGAGATCTGTTGATTCTTTCAGTCTTTATCAAAGAATCAGGCAAGTGCTTTAAAAAGTGTTTGATTAGCAAGGGTTCTTAGTGTGGAGACAATTAAACACTGCCCTGTCTGTTAAAATAATGAGATTTGATGAGAAGTTAGATAATTCTACCCTAGCAGAGGGCTATAACAATTACCTTGTGAAAAGACAAGATTATTTCAGTAAAGGGTTGTCTGAAGTTTATGGAAGATACACAAAAGAGAGGCTTATGCAATAAGTTTTGTTCTGCACTAAAGATATTTTCCAAGGGGGAAAGTGATTGTGGAAAAAAACACCTTGACTTTCTGAAAGCAATTTATGTCTTGCAAAGTCTGTGAACCATTTAAACCACGTTAAGCTTCAAAATTCCTGAGATTAAGCTAAATGCTTTATAAATCCTATGTATAATTATGTGAAACTCCTGACATATCTCTATTCATAATGTATTCAGTATGCTGGTAAGATCCCAGGCTGGGATTTTCTAGGCAGTCTAAAGGAATTGTGCTCCACACTCTTTTGAAAATTCTAGTGTCAGGTGATTGTACTAAAATTGCCTATTTATACTACTGATAAATAAGCAATATTTTCAAAAAGTTCAGTTCTGTTGCAATATGAATTATTTATATGGTTTTGTGGCAAACTAAAGAAAATTAAGAAACCCAGCAACGGTATTCATGAGAAGTGGTCTCACCATAATGAAGAAAACAGTGCTCAGGATCTTTGAAAGATGACACAGGTTTAAGTGACTTGCATTTCCACCTCTCCCATTGAGAATGCAAAGAGCCATCAAGTCCCCTTTGAACTGGATGAAAGAGAAAAATAGTCTCTCTGCAAACTCTGTGATAAGAGAGAAAAAGACAGATTGGGTTTTAAATCCTCTTTCATGGTTCCCTTACAATACGGGAAATCCTTGATGATACACACATTCAGCTTTGTTTTCTGGTTTCTTTGCTTTGTATGTCCAGACAAGGAAATAGCAGTAATATTTCTGCCCTGAAAAAGCTGTGCTTTAGATTTGTTCCCGCCTATCAGGACCTTGTCTCCACTTGATTAAACAGAATTGGTACCAGCAGTTCACATCTGCCCCTTTTTACACAGAGCTGTCCTGTCTGCCTTACTTTCCTAACTCTTCTGACAGAGAAGCAAAATAATTCTCTATTTAACTATTCTTATTTCTTGTGTAAAGGGAAGATAATATGTTACCTGGTCTACTTATTTGCAGATTGTGACAGTTCAGGGAGATTATCTCAGGTTTAGTGTATATCAGAACACAGACTGAAAAATTTATATTGTAGATACAGGGAATAAACTCATCAAGAGTTTCTTTAGTGTTATAGGTGTATATGCTCTGGCAGAGCAATGCTGTCTCAAAATTGATCTGTAAAACACAGAAACAAAAATCTGTTGTGGGCTTTACCTTAGTAATCTACATTCCTTTACATGTTCACTCAGACAACATCATTCCTAACATCACAGATTTTAGGACCTGGGATCACCGTTCAGTCCCCAAAACTCCCACTGTAAGGAGTTTGGTTTCTTTGTGTCCCCTCAACACAGAGAGTTTCAAAGCAAAGGCAGAACATCAACAGCTGGCAGCAGTTTCCTTCCTCATCCTGCTGGAAGTGATGAACAAGCAACCATATTGTTCATGAATGATGTACAGCAGTGATATATGAAATGATACATTGAATCTCCTTCCTGTAACTTGCATGTTGCAAAATGTATCTGTCTGTAAACTATCTTTTTTCCCCCCTCCTTGAATAAACAAACTCATTTTAAATATAGAAATCCCTTTGAAGTACACCTACAGTTGTTTTAAATGTGCTTGTTTAGCAAAATAAGCCCTGTGGTAAGGTATAGCGTCAACATTTCTGGCATTTTTTTAGTGTAAGATAGCTTCTTAACTCAAAAAATAAATACCCAGCACATGCTGGTAGCAATCAGATTTCTGTCACACACGTGGCCACCCTTACAGCTCCTTTCCTATTCATATTTTTAACTATTCATATAGTCATAATATGTTAAAGATGCATTTCAATTAGAAATAAGGAGTATCATGCTAACAGGTGCCTTTCCTTACAGGAAGTAGAGTTTGGTAAGAAAAACCTTAGCAAAAGGAAACATTCTCTACATTTCTCAGAAACCAAAGTACAGTTCCCAGCATTGCACTTTGCAGGGCATGGCAGAAAGATCAAATGCTTGTACATTGGCTGTGTGACATTTTAGTATTTGTAAAAGATATCACCAGCTCAAATAATTACAATCTTCTGAAATGTTATAAACCACACAGATTTAGATAAAAAGCAGTCAGTTTAGACATGAGGAGATTGCCTTAAGAAGAAATGATGAGTTGGTTTTTCTAGTACACAGCACATACAAAGCATCTAATGGAGGATTGTATGAAAATGCTCCACTATGCTCATAACAAAATTAAGTAATGAAGTGTGTTCTTGTATGGGACTCTGTAGCTTAGCACATGTGCTGAAATAATGACAACCTGGTTGTCCAATTAATATGGCCTTCTTTGGGGGGTTTTATGAGCCTGAGTAAGCAAAAAAAGCTTTGACCGGAGTCAAAGCTGTGTCAAGACTATGGTCCTGGTATCATGGACTCAGCAGAGCCATGTTTAATCAATAGCAACATAGTCAATACAGTGAATGTCTCAACACCACTTTTAGTGGCACAGGACACAGACCAGTAAAGAGCACATGACAAATTAATCTTGATCATTAGATAGACAACCTGATTCAACTGCACTGTATGATGGACACCGCAGATGATGCTGTGTATCATGTAACCCTATCTGGACAGGGGCAAAAATAAGATTACTAATATGTGAATGTTAAATAGCTGCATACAATGAACTTTCAAAACTATTTCAATGAAGAAACATAAAAATAAATAGCATTCAAACCTGAAATAAATTAAGGAATTACATTTTCCATTTTTCACAAACTTTTTCTTCCCTCAGATGTATTTCCCTAGATGGGCATTATGTGTGCCAAGTGTAGTGCATAGTTTAGGAATGGCATTCTCCAGTTTACTGCTCCCAATTACACACCCCAGACCATGTGCTGCTTGCTCACTTTCCCTCCCTGCTTCCCCTGTGGTGGAACTGAGAGGAGAATTGGAGGCACAAAAGGTAGAAATCAGTCAACTATGCATGGAGTGAGGTGGTATAGAGTAACCTCAGGGTTCTGACTATGCCACTCTTGGCTGCTGCAAAAATTAGACCTGTCCTGGCCAGAACAACAACATAGTGGCTCCTGATGGTTTGCCACCACTCAAATATGCTTCATTTAGTGTACCTGGCACTCAGAAAACTTCAAATGAGAAGAAATATTTAGGAAGGCATGTCCACTATGCATTAACACTTCTGAAAAAATAGAATAAGTAAATACAAACTATGCAGAGTTCAAGTTGTATTTCCTCTAGTTTTACAACACCTTTACAGGTTTTTAGATGTATTTCTCTGACTTTGTGCAAAACTCGTCCTCTAATTCATTTTCTGCTTTCTTCACCTTCATTCAGTTCCTGTTGTTCAACCTTATCTGCTTTCTACTGGTACACACTAGATGTTCAGCTTTTGATAATCTTATAGTTGCAAGATGTTCAACTTTTGCTTATCTCTTGTCATCTGCTCAGTTGGACATGACTGTTCAGCTTTGTTTTCTGGAGCAGGAGGATGATTTTAAGTTTTCAATTAGTCTTTCTTGAAATCACTACACTTTCTGGTACCTAAAGAAGGTAAATCTCATTCCACCATAATGCAGTTATAGCATTGCACATAGAAGGTGTACAAATAACACTTAAGTCTGCAAACTCTGAAAATGAAGTGATGTAATATGGAATTAGCTACTGATGCAAACAATGTTGTTTCCTCTTTCTACATGGTACTAAGAAGGGTGTTCCTGAGTGAAGTGTGACTATAACCCTGGCAAAAATAATGAACTCCACCAGACAGATGCTGAACACAGACTACTTTCACGTCCTCTGCAGAGCAGTCTAGAATAAAAAACAACTGGCCCAGTTATATCAGTTACTCTCTTAATTGCACTTTTGCAAGGGAAGGCAAAAACTCAGCACCAAACAAGACAAATAGAACACAAACAAACCCTAAATTCTAACTGCTGCTTGCTTACCAAACTCATGCAAGAACCACAAGGGCTGGTGAGTCTTGCTTTCTTACAACCTTTCTTTTACCATCAGAGTCAGTCAGGACATCTGTTGGAAACTACAAAAAGAAAGCTAAATATTTTTAATTGTCTCTTTGTGGAGCTTCAGTAATTACTCAGGAACCTGGAAACAGAATTTTAGTAAAAGATAGAATACTGGGGAGAATTTTTTTTTTTCCCTTTGGAGAAGATGTCATGACTGAATCTCTTTACTTTCACTTTACTTTCTTGTGGGGTGACATTCCTGAGAAAAAAACTAAACATGTAAAATTAGTAATCATAACAAACAATGAGATTGAACTGAGAAGAAGCTGGGATAGACCATGGATGTTCTTTAATGTCAAACCATATGCTATTACCAGTTTTCCAATATGAACTTTACTGTCCTTTTATCCACAGACTTGTGTATTACTTTACAGCAAAATCAAGGTGCATGCACTCATATTCAAAATCTTGATATGTGCAAAAAGGAGCCACAGCTTATATACAGAGGCAAAAACATAGTTAGTCTAATTAAATTCTTAACAGCCTAACCAAACACAATAAAGTTATTACTGCAGCTGTAATGAAACTAAAAGTCATAGTCTGAATTACCTAATTATTACTGGAAAAATTCCTTCATCATTCTGCTGCACATTTTGCACAAATACATACCTTTCTTCTGGTGCTGTTCAACTTCCAGTGCCCCACTGGCTTAGTCAAGAAGAATAAGAGAGAGAGGTACCGTGATTCCATCCTCTGACAGGATGATTCTGGAAATAATCTCTGTTCTCAATTTTTGGTCCACCTGGAAATAATTTTTTTTACATTATCTACCAGAATGTGCTCTCTCACTTTCATCCTTTGTTCTGAATTCCACATTTTACTTGTTTTCCTGTTCTCTTTGTTACCTCTAGCCTGATTTACCTGTATCTCAGGGTTGCACCCTTTTAACAAGCAGAGACTGACCATAAAGATTTATGGAGTTTTACAGTCTGAAGCTTCTGTATCCTCCTATGTGTATACTGCCTTACAGTACATTTTTATTCCAAGGTCATAAAGAGTTCAGTCTGCACAAAATTACTAGCTATTATTACTGTCTATTAATTAACATTATGCACTGTGCTGTGCAACTAAGCTAAAGCAAGTTTAGACAGTAGTCACCTGACTGGTGGACAATTGCTATGATACCTAAAACAAGTCTAAATACGAGTTCAGGTCAAAGGAAGCCCAGACAAGTCCTGAAACACTGCACTATTAGGTCAGTACAAAACTTGTCCTCTTACAGGTAACGCCAAAATTGTATTTGCTGAGCTGCAGAACTGAGCTAGTGACAAATTGTCAGATGACCTGCTTTTCCCTTAGACCCGCAGGCCAGAGAACTCAAAAGTGTTTCTGTATCTGAGTTTACAGATGCAGCCTTCTAATTCAGATTCTTGCAAAACCTGAGCCTCTGCTGGGAGCAAGGTTATCAAACTTCTGTTGGCCTGGAGAAATTATTTTGCATCTCAGTCAGTATCTTTGTGCTGCTCAGTCATGACATTTCAAATTAGTTGCATATAGCAAATAAATATGGCTTTTGATATTTCCTGGTCTTTCTCTTTATGGATTTAAACATTGAAGTTGATGAGGAACTGCATTTCATGCAGCAGTAGTTGTAGTGAAGTTTGGTAGTGACACTAAATAGCCTGGAAAAACTGGCTTCACAGGATGGGGATGGACAGGGTGGGTGGTATTTGCCATGAACTAGAAGTTTCCCAAGGTGACAATTTTCTATTAAAACTCTGAGAGCTGTGTTTTCCAGACATGACTTTCTTGACTACTTTTGGTCCCTTGACAATGTAACATTATCCTGGGATTTGTTCCTCTCTTAACAACCTTGGTGAAAGTCATTTATCTATATTTGTTACATATCTGTATGACCTACATTTATCAAGTACAGAATTCCAAGAGATCATGCAGACAATCTGAAGGGAGAAAGACTTTTTAATCTATTAATTTGTAGCTACAGATAATGAATGAACAATCTTTTTTTAATAGTCCTGAATCAAAGTTTTTAATCAGTTTTGAAAGCTCAAGCAGTGCAGTTGCTTCTTGGAACAAAACTCTGTCTTTCAGGTTCCTCTGCATGGACAAGCCTGCAGGGCTGGCTCCACAAAACAATAATCCCTTCCTTCTGTATGGCACGATGCCCTGGTCTGCGGCTCTCTATTTTATTGTTAGGTGAAGAGTGTAATCAGACTACTTCTCTGATGTTTCTTTGGTGTGCCCTCTGATCCCATTCCCTAGTCATATACTGCTAACACTTCTGGTGTTATTGAGGCCATCTGACACACTGCCCTAGTCAATAACCAAGATGTACAAAAAAGAAAAAGAGTTCTATGCAGCCTCCTTTGTGAGGAAACATCTAATTATAAGCAACAGTAGTCATACTGCCCTCTTAAAACACTGGCCTGGGGCATGTGGGAAAAAATTATTCCATTTTCTAGCACAGCTATGTCTCACCTTTATGGGCGTGAACCAAAGAGGAACAGAAAATACATAGCACATAATTTTGCATTTTTATAATAAGGTTGAAACTAAACACTAGGAAACCTTGTCAGTGCCTGCTAAGCTGATTCCAATTAAAGCTTCTGGCAGAGTTCCAGCTGTTTTACTACCTCAAATAGCACTGAACATAACAAGGTTTATGAAGCATTCAAAAGTCAAATACCCTATTAACATAAACATGTAGTGAAATCAACTCTTCTACAATTTTCAGCTTGCTTTCTTTATTTCATTTACGTTGGACTAATCTAAGATGATGTCTGTTTTCTTTGTTGCATCTCCCTTTTTTTCTGCTTGCTGGAATGCAAAACAAGATTTACTGTTTGAGTGGTGCCTGATTTGCCCTGAGAACTTACTTCCTTTGGCAATTTTATTATACTTTCTATCCGACTCTGTTTTGCTAGCAGCATTCTGAAGGTTAATTTCCTACTCTGCTTTTAACTCCAAAACAGCAAGTGGGATATTCTGTCCTGGACTGTTTGGGAAGTTTTCCAAAAACCTGGATGCTAAAGTCAACACTTAAGAAGTATTGCTTGATACAATTCACTCATAATTAATAGACATGAATACAAAGAAAAAGTAGAGTAGTACTCAGAACAATTTCCTGATACAGTTTTGTCATTGTTTAAGTCATTCCCGTTTAAACTGGATGAAAATTAGGCATATACTTCCCTGCATCTTCAGTAGGGTGAATGGCTGTTGTGTACAAAATCATTCAGTGTTTTTTGCCAGGATGTTGATTAAAGCAGTGGACAGAGAATAGCAAATAGAGTGGAATTGAATAATTCTGAATTAATCATAAATATACATATTTAAAAAAATTGTAGGCATCTGAAAGCAGAAGAATACACGAACAACATTGTATGCAACACATCAAGCAGCCCCATTTATAATCATATTGGCACCAAAGAACTGTTAAATAAGCAGAAATGGAAATACATAATTTGGGTAGAACTATCATAAATCTGGTATTGGCCACTATCTTACACATCATGAATATGTCTAGTTAAGATAAAGCCTTATGATGTTTTTTGTTAAGTCTCACCTTTCTGTTCAGTTTGTAGCACAGCATCTGATAAGTCAGCTTCATATTATCAACATATAAATTAAATTGTCAGTATATCATATTGCTGTTACTCCAGATCTGCAAGACTTACATGATGTTTAAAAAAAGCCTGTTTTTTCTTGGGGTGAGAAGCATTTTCTTAATTCATACATGGCCTGATACGAAGACCATGCTAGTTTACTAAATGCTTGATTTCCACAAACTCCGGATCAGATCCATAATGGATAAGATGCCAACTGTTTTTCTTTTGTTTTAGCTGAAATAAGCATTGTTAAATAAGGATAGTCTCCTAACACATAATTAAAACCACCTTAGAATCTGGGAGTTTTATGCAGAAATCAATCCATTATTTTGACCCCGGATAAATCATATTTTATTTTATTTTCCAGTTATATATTTTAAGGAATTTTTATTTTTGGAATTTCTGATCCACTTATCATGTAATGTGTCATCATGAACTGAGTTCTTAACAAGTTGAAATCTACCTGAGTCTAGAAGAACATCCAAAGTTCTGCTAGTTTGAAAAGGATATTTCTGTGAATTATATATGACCCTTCAATTTTCAAAATACAGTATTTTTTTTCATATTCTTTTTCCACCACAGTGTTTTTTAGGGACAGCCTGGTTGCAAGTAACAACTAGAAAAAAGAATAATTTTTAGTGGTCACTTCGGCTTTTAGCCAGTTCAAAACCCCGAAGATTGAGGAAGAAAAGTCTTACAAATACTTGAAAAGAAGACCTAATGCTGAGTCCCTCTTAATATTCTTTAGTACTCTGACACACATATTAAGTTCCTTTGCATTGTATAACCTTGAGAAAAATAATAATTAAAATTGTTATTTCTATTGAACAATATATTTCAGGTTTTAGCTTGGTAAGAACTTTCTAAGTCACACCAGTCAAAATTCATTATGATCCTCTTTGTTACAGATAAGTGGGGTTTAAAAATCCTAATCTTTCAAATTTTATAATATGTAATCTCTTTTTCAGGTTTGCCATTACTCTAAAATGTGTTAATGTAAAGAGTGTATTATTATAAGGGAAAATTTGTAATTCAAAGTAAATATCATAATAGACTATTGCAACAAGCAAGAAGCAATGAGACCCTGACTTTCTTAACTATTGGAGTCATTTGTACTGAGATTATAGTTCACAATGCCAGAGTTTCCCTGCTGCCTTCTCTTTCTTCCTTTTTCCTTGATGGCAGCCTTCAAGGTGATTTCTTCTTCTAAGGTGATATTTAATGCAGAGCACTCTATTTAGTTTGCATTCAGGATATAACAAAGAAATGTTAGTCAAATCCTACTGGGAAGCTCTACAGTATAACTCCCATGCCGTTCTATGTAGGTTACCGCAAATGTACCTACTTTCCTCTTTGAGACAACCATACAGTGTCTCACACAAAGAGCTTAATCACTAAAACGTATCTTGATATTTAACAACCTTGACTGTAGAAAGCATGCATCAGTTAGGAGTGGCAATGTTTTAGCTAGAGTACTAAGTAAATGCCAAAACAAACATAAATATATCGTTACTTAAAATTTAGATTAAATTACCTTGTTCTTAAAATGTTCCCAAACAGCCTTTTAAGAATGTATTGTTCCTTTCCAAAAGTGCAAGTTGCTATTTGATGTGCAACTTCATTTTGGACAGATTGCAAATTCTCTCTTAATTTGGCCTAAAATCACTAATGTACCATTTTAGAATCATTCCATGCCTTCTGTACACTGCATTTATCATCAATTTTTATTCACATCTGCTTAGCTGTTCATCCTACTAACCTAATACTTGCCACGTTTCCAGTGATCAGGGTGGATTTCAGGTTGGGGAAGG